>ML259638.1:1048-13856 GCA_005239495.1 Nicotiana undulata | reverse complement strand
CCTTACCGTATGGCACCAGCAGAGTTGAAAGAATTAAAAGAGCAGCTTTAGGAACTCTTAGATAAGAGGTTCATTTGGCCTAGTGTATCGCTTTGGGGTGCGCCAGTGTTGTTTATGAAAAAGAAGGATGGTTCGATGCGCATGTGTATTGATTATAGACAGTTGAATAAGGTTACAGTGAAGAATCGTTATCCGTTGCCTCGTATTGACGACTTATTTGATCAGCTTCAGGGAGCTAAGGTATTCTCCAAGATCGACTTGAGGTCGGGGTATCATCAGTTGAAGATTCGGGATTCTGATATCCCGAAGACGGCTTTCAGGACCAGATACGGTCATTATGAGTTTCTGGTTATGTCATTTGGGCTGACCAATGCTCCGGCAGCGTTCATGCAATTGATGAACAACATATTTCAGCCATACTTTGATACTTTCGTTATTGTGTTCATTGATGACATCCGGGTTTATTCTCGTAGCAAGGAAGAACATGCTCAACACTTGAGAATCGTGTTGCAGAGATTGAGGGAGGAGAAGCTTTATGCAAAATTCTCTAAGTGTGAGTTTTGGCTTGGTTCAGTAGCTTTCTTGGGGCACGTGGTGTCTAGTGAGGGTATTCAGGTTGATCCGAAGAAGATTGAGGCGGTGCAGAGTTGGCCTAGACCGTCTTCAGCTACAGAGATTCGGAGTTTCCTTGGTCTGGCGGGTTACTACCGTCGCTTTGTGGAAGGATTTTCTTCTATTGCTTCACCTCTAACCAAATTGACATAGAGGGGTGTTCTATTCAGATGGTCTGATGAATGTGAGGAGAGCTTTCAGAAGCTCAAGTCAGCATTGACCACAACTCCGGTATTGGTGTTGCCTACTGGTTCGGGTTCTTATACGGTTTATTGTGATGCTTCTAGAGTTAGCTTGGGAGCGGTGTTAATGCAGGACGGTAGGGTGATTTCCTACGCGTCTAGACAGTTGAAAGTGCACGAAAAGAATTACCCAGTGCACGATCTTGAGTTAGCTGCCATTGTCTNCACCGATCATCGTAGTTTGCAGTATCTGCTGAGGCAGAAGGACTTGAATTTGCGGCAGAGGAGATGGTTGGAGCTTCTCAAGGACTATGACTTGACTATCTTGTATCATCCGGGAAAGGCCAATGTGGTGGCCGACGCCTTGAGTCGCAGAGTCGAGAGTTTGAGAAGTCTAGCTTATCTTTCAGCAGCATAGCGACCTTTAGCCCTTGATGTTCAGGCTTTAGCGGGTCAGTTAGTAAGATTTGATTTGTCAGACCCTCCACGGGTGGTAGCTAGCATGGCTTCTCGGTCTTCTTTATTTGATCAGATTAAGGCGAGACATATGATGACCGACACCTATTAGTCCTTCAGGATATAGTTCGTCGGGGTGATTCTAGAGAGGTGACTATTGGTAATGATGGAGTTCTGAGGATGCAGGGTCGTATTTGCGTACCCAACGTGGATGGTATTTGAGAGTTGATATTAGCAGAGGCTCATAGGTCGCGGTATTCTATACATCCGGGTGCCGCGAAGATGTATCAGGATATGAAACAACAGTATTTGTGGAGACGGGTGAAGAGAGATATTGTTGAATATGTAGCACGGTGTCTCAACTGCCAGCAAGTCAAGTATGAGCACCAGAGACCAGGTGGTTTGCTTCATAGGTTAAATATTCCAGAGTGGAAATGGGAGAGGATTACTATGGACTTTGTAGTTGGGCTTCCATGGACTTCGAAGGGTTTTGATGCTATTTGGGTCATTGTGGATAGATTGACCAAGTCCGCGCACTTCATTTCTGTCTGTACTACTTATACTTCAGAGCGGTTAGCTGGTATTTACATTAAGGAGATTGTCCGGTTGCATAGAGTTCCGGTTTCTATTATTTCTGACAGAGGTACTCAGTTCACATCTCAGTTTTGGAGAGCCGTACAAAAAGGTATGGGTACTGATGTAGAGTTGAGCACTGCATTTCACCCTCAGACCGACGGGCAGTCGGAACGGACTATTCAGATATTGGAAGATATGTTACGGGCTTGTGTGATTGATTTTGGTGGTTCATGGGATCAGTTTCTGCCATTAGCGGAGTTTGCATATAATAACAGCTATCAGTCCAGTATTCAGATGGCCCCGTATGAGGCCTTATATGGTAGGAGGTGAGATCTCCGGTTGGCTGGTTCGAGCCTGGAGAGGCTAAGTTATTAGGCACATATTTTGATTCAGGATGCGTTGGAGAAGGTGAAGTTGATTCAGGAGAGACTTCGCACGGCGCAGTCTAGACAGAAGAGTTATGCGGACCGGAAGGTTCGGGATGTATCATTTATGGAAGGTGAGAAGGTACTGCTAAAAGTATCACCCATGAAAGGTGTTATGAGGTTCGGAAAGAGAGGAAAGTTGAGTCCTCGATTTATTGGTCCTTTTGAGGTGCTTCAGAAGGTTGGAGAGGTGGCTTATAGACTTGCTTTCCCCCAGCTTGTCGAGTGTTCATCCGGTGTTTCATGTGTCGATGCTTAGGAAATATGTTGGTGATCCGTCTCATGTGTTAGACTTCAGTACAGTTCAGCTCGAGGGTGATATGTCATATAAAGTGGAGCCAGTAGCAATTTTGGCTCGTGAGGTCAGAAGGCTGAGATTTAAGGAGATAGCATCAGTGAAGGTGCAGTGGAGAGGTCAGGCATTAGAGGAAGCTACTTGGGAGACCGAGCGGGAAATGCAGAGCAAGTATCCTCACTTGTTTGAGACTCCAGGTATGTTTCTAGACTCGTTCGAGGACAAACGTTTTCATAAGAGGGGGAGAATGTAACGACCCGGTCCGTCGTTACGTAAAACCTTCACCATAATTGTTGCTATTGACTTACTATAGATTGGTTATTCTGTTATTAATGTGTTAGAGTTGATAGGCTTGGAATCAGAATGGTTAAATGAGAATTCAGACACTTAGTCCTTAAAGAATAGCCTTAAAATGGGAAAAGTTAACTAAGAGTTGACTTATTGGTAAACGACCTCGGAATGCGGATTTTATGGCTCGGATAGCTTTGTTAGGTGATTTGGGACTTAGGAGTGTGTTCAGAATAATTTTGTGATGTCCGGTGTAGAATTAGGCTTGAATTGGTGAAAGTTAGTTTTTGGCGATTCCGATCGGCAGTGGAAAATAGGCTATAGGTGTCAAAATGGAATTCCGACAGTTGGAACAGGTTCGTAATGTCATTTTGGACTTGTCTTCAAAATTTCAAGTCAATCGGAGTTGATTTGTATAGTTTCGGAATCATTGGTCAATTTTAGAAACATCAAAGTTCTTAGGCTTGAATCCGATGTAAATTTGGAGTTTTGATGTTAGTTTTGGTATTTTGAGAGTGCAACTAAGTTTGGATGATGTTATGGGATATGTTCGTAAGTTTGGTTGGGGTCCCGAGGGGCTTGGGATTGATTTCGGATGATTCATTTGGACTTAGAACAATTGCATGTTTTCTGGTGTCAGTGCAGCAGATTTTTACTCTCTGCGATCGCATAAAGGGAGTCGCGATCGCATAGAGAATTTTGAGAGGGGTCAGGACTTACTCTATGCGATCGCATAAGTATGCCCGCAATCGCAGAGAACGAGCAGGTTAGGCAGTGCGGTCGCGTGAGGTTTCTTGCGATCGCGTAGAGCGTTTGGGGCGCGGGGGGTGGGGAGGTCAGGAGTGATGTGCGATCGCGTGCCTAAGGCTGCGATCGCGGAAGTCAAAATCCCTAACAGTGTGCGATCGCAGGGCCAAGGCTGCGATCGCGGAGAACAAAAGCCTGGGCAGTGTTTAAATATTTCCTCCGCGACCTAAACCCCTTTTTACACCATTGTTGTACGGAAAAGAGCTCTTGGGGGCGATTTTGAAGAGGGAAATCCTTGTTCTTCATTGAGGTAAGTGTTCTAGTCATTAAAACTCGATTATGGGTGATTATAGACCATAATCCCAGCCTTTAATTCATGAAAAACAGTAGAAAAATAGGATTTTGGGGCATGAGATTATGAGACCTTCAAGGGTCGATTTGAGGGGTCAAACGAACTCCGATTTTGGTGTTCTTTATATGTACGGAATCGCGAGAAGATGAAGAACACTTTTCTGTAAAAATTTCTGAGTTTCGGGACGCGGGCTCGGAGGTCAGGTTTTGACCGGTTTCGGATTTTTGAGTTAAATTCGACATTTTTCAATTGGAATTTATTCCTTAAGCAAATATTGATGATAAAAATATGAACTTGGTAGATTTGGAGCCTTCGGAGGTTGATTCGAGAGGCAAGCGGCGGAATAGTTTTCGGGCTAGTTTGAGGTAAGTAATGACTTTAAATCCTGTCCTGAGGGTATGAAACCCCAGACTATGCACCCTTTCACGGGTTTTGAGATAAAAATGTGGAAACTTTGGAACATATTTCCTATTTAGGCAACTATTGAGTTGCGAAACCGATTTCTAAGCCTTTGCTTAAATAGTATTTATATATTATGATATGTTTTGGCCTGTAAGCCATGTTTGGGGCCTAGTGCCGATCTGTTTACCCCTTGGGGGGATGTTTTTATTATTTTCCTCACTGAAATTTTTTTGACACTCAGAGTATTTTGATACTACTTCTTGAAAATGAAATACGGTTTTTGGGTCGAGAACCCGGTATATTATGGCCTGAAGGGAAAATTGAGAGTGTCTGACTGAGTGAGGCTGCTGGCCTATATTGTGAGGATGATATGATATGAGTGAGGCTGCGGGCCTATTGTGTGAATTATGCCATGTTGTGGCTTATTATAGTGCTTGGGCTATAGGAGGCCCTCCTGAGTCTGTAACACACCCTCAGTGAGCGCCGATACTGATTGAGTGATGCCCGCGGGGCTTATGAAGAGTGATTGTGAGGTTGCCTGATGGGCAGATTGATTGTGAGGTTGCTTGATGGGCAGAGTGATTGTGAGGTTGCATGATGGGCAGAGTGATTGTGAGGTTGCATGATGGGCTAATGCTGAAAGATATTGTGATGAGAATTGCTTATGGCCCGAGGGGTAGTTTTATGAAGATTTTTACTGATTTTTCAAACTATGATTTACTTCGTTTTCAAATTGGTTTTACTGAGAAATTTTATGGAGGTATACTGATATTGCGCTTGTTTTCAAGGGATTTTTGAAAACTAATTTCGAACTCATTATTTGATGAATGCTACGTGGTGACCCGGTGTTTTACTGGTTTGTGGAATTGTGTACATGTTCTGTGTGTTTATATTACTCAGACTGTGATTTATTTTCATTACTAATGAGTTGGTGTACTCATAAAGACACCCTGTGCCTCTGTGAAAAGATCCAGGTACTAGCTCGCAGCAGTAGCTGACGCAGATTCGATAGCAGCATTCACGGGATTTTCGAGGTAGCTGTCCAGCGTCCACAACTTCTCCATTTCCCTTCCTTATTTAATATTAGCATTTGATTCACAGACATATATTATAGTTTTAGCAGAGTTAGATTTATTTATTCTTAGATGCTCATGACTTTGACTCCAGTTCTTGGGAGGTTGGTTAGATTGCTATGGGGGCGCTAATACGTATTTATATTTTTTATGCTATGGTTGCATGCTTATTGTTTAATTGTGAACTGTTATAATTGAATAAATGTGTAGTAAGGTGATGGTTGGCTTGCCTAGTTCCACGATAGGCGCCATCACGGCCTGTTAGGATTTGGGGTCGTGACAAGATACCAGCGTACCTGCACGTGCATACGTACGCCCATAGCTTCGCCCTTGGACATTGTTGCCTTCCACCTTCCTTCGCATTATTTCCCCCCTATCTGCCGCTGTAGACTCGCACCTGTGCACCTTAAATCGCAGGTGCTAAACACCAATAACAGAATCGCCAAACAAGATCAAAATAATCCAAAATGCATCAAAAATACACCGAGACCTTCGGGACCCCTATCACGACCCCAGATCGACCTAGTCGTGATGGCACATAACCCAACTCCCTAGGTATTCCAAAAAACTGTCAACATAACTCGAATAAGAATAATAAGCATCAATATGTGTAATAACTGAATTTTTATACAACAACAACAATTGCTTTACAATATTGGTATGAAAATAAATATAACATATGTTTTGAATATGTATAAACAGATTACAAAACTAATGCTGCAAAGGACAAGTGGTAGCTATATCCGGAAAGTAGGTACATCTTTGATGCCAGCTTCTGCCATCCACAACAACTCAGCTCCAAGATCTGCACGTAAGGTGCAGAAGTATAGCATGAGTACAACCGACCCCATGTACTCAACAGGTATCATAACTAACCTCGGCGAGGTTATAGTTGCAAGAATTATAAATGATACTCGCTAATATCCTATTCAATTCACATATGTCACAAGTACACAACAAAAATATTATCAAGTTATAAATTATAGATAAAGCCTCCTCGATGCCCATAGATAATGTAACATTCCCTTTTTCAATTAATAATCTAGCAGATAAAAACTATATGCGTCCAATATCATTAAATCATCACACTATCATATAGAGAAGATATGCATGATTAAATAAGTGAAGTAACATGGATTCACATATAGGGAAGATGTGTATCATATCTCATCTCATCAAAATGGCATATTAGCAAAATATGTACAAAGGCATGTATAGAACCTAGATCTAGAAAGTAGAGAAGAGATGCAAAACAATCATGTATACAACCAAGGAAATTGCAAGTATATAATATATGAAATAAGCAAATATCAATTGGTTATAACGCGCAACCCGATCGAAATAGAATTCACAATGCATCTCCAAAGTCCACATCCACCAAGAACCCGCTGGTTTTTCACAATCTACGTGTACAACATCAAGAAAGCACATGAGAAGGTGACCTTAGGGGAGGCATCCATATTCACGCGCAACACAAACAACTCACGTTCCAATAATATCACTATCTCGGATCCGCACGGACAATTTACGCGATGAGCAAACAATTCGCGTGCCAATATCACAATCTGTCTGGCATGGTCATTGGCTCAATATCATAATCCTCCAAGGGTGGTCATCGACTAAATATCACAATCTGGTGTGGGCACATGCTCAATATCACAAATCGCATGGCGTGGTCACGTGCTACCAGTCTAATCGGTATGAAACATAAAGCAGATATATAAGGATGCGTGAACGTTATCACTGAACATCAATTTCATACTATTTGGCTGGCATAAGTTACATGCTAAGGTGTATGCATGTGAAAACTGTGCGATCATAGCTCCAATAAGGTAAATACATCACAAAAGTAGTAATTATTAGGTTCAATAAGGAGGTTATCCTCTATGTAACCTCAAACATGATTCAAATAACTCACAACAGGGGTACAAATATAATAAATATCACAATATTAAGCTTTGCAACCAATTCATGCATATAATAGCCTAAACAATATCCCGAGCATGAAAAATCCCCCTCGTGCATGCAAATGGGATCAACCCTACATATGTGCGCCATCCATAACATGTAGCTATCATAACTAACTCAGGCAACTAGTGCCTCAACCAAGTTTAGTTATCATACTTACCTTAAGCGATGCAAAACAATACTCTAGAAGCGCCATCCAACATGAATAGATTTGAACGAACCGAGACTAGCAAAAAGCAACTAAAAAATATCAAATAATGCCATAGGATATAAGCTCAAATGATAAAGGTCAAATATTTAGTCAAATATGCAAAGTCAACCAAAAGATCAACTCAGACCCGCACCTTGTAAACCAAAAAAACTCACAAATTCTGACAACTTATTCGAATATGACCCCAACCATACTAGTTTCACCCAAATCCGACTCCGAACGATGTTCAAAAACCAATTCTTCACTTTAGACAAGTTTTTGACAGAAAACCCCATACTTGTTGACGGATTTTAGAGCTTTGAGCTGTGATTACAAGGGAGAATTAAAGTGTTTTCAGTGAGGTAAGCTACTTGGACCTGGTATCTCGTGTTTATGGCAATTATTCCATTGTTTAATCATGTTTTTAGTGGAAAAATTTGGAGATTAGGGCTTGAAATTGGAGAGCATAAATTGGGGATTTGAGGGGCCATTTGGGGTCCGATTTTGATGTATTTAGCATGTATTGACTCGTGAGAGTGTAATGATTCTATTTTTGTAATTTTTATCGGAATTAGAGACGTGGGCCCGGGGGTCGGGTTTGGCCAATTTCTGGATTTTTGATCTAAATTGGTTATTTTTGAGTGGGCTTTGTTCCTTTAGCATATTTTGATGATATGAATCTGTTTTTGAATAGAGTTGGGGTGTGTTGAGGCCGAGTCGAGAGGCAAAGGCGTCGCGGAGTAGTGTTTCATTCGGTTTGAGGTAAGTAACAATTGTAAATCTAGACATGAGTATATGAAACCCCGATATTTCTTATTGTTTTGATAAATGAGGTGACACATATGCTAGGTGACGAGCGTGTGGGCGTGCACCGGTAGGGATTGTTACTTGGTCTGTCCCGTAGTGACTATTAAGCCGCGTATTTGATTTGAAATCATATGATATACCACATTTAGAGATTGATACTATATTTTGGGTTGTACGCCATGTTTAGGGCCTTGTGCCGACCTGCTGGACCCTCAGGGGTATTTTTACTACTGTCTTCACTTTTTTGACAGAAAAAATAATCTCAGTCATGATTTATACTTGTTCACTATTTATTCATGTTTACCACTCTATTTTTATATAACGAAGATATTTTGGGCTGAGTCCCCGTGATTAGTATTGAGTTGCCCGTGTGGCTTGTGAGGGTGATGTCTGAGTGAGGCCAAGAGCCGGATTGTGAGATAGTGATGGATCGGGCTGCACGCTGCAACGTTATATATATATATATATATATAACGTTGCAGCGTGCAGCCCGATCCATCACTATCTCACAATCCGGCTCTTGGCCTCACTCAGACATCACCCTCACAAGCCACACGGGCAACTCAATACTAATCACGGGGACTCAGCCCAAAATATCTTCGTTATATAAAAATAGAGTGGTAAACATGAATAAATAGTGAACAAGTATAAATCATGACTGAGATTATTTTTTCTGTCAAAAAAGTGAAGACAGTAGNATATATATATATATATATATATATATATATATATATATATATATATATATATATATATGGATCGGGTTGCACACCGCAGCGAGATATATATGGATCGGGCTACATGCCGCGGCGAGATATATTGGATTGAGCTGCATGCCGGAGCGAGATATTGGATCGGGCTGCACGCTGCAGCAATATAGTGTTTGGGCTGTAGGAGCCCCTCCAGAGTCTGTACACCCCCAGTGAGCGCAATTGACTATTATGGATCGGGCTGCACGCCGCAGCGGTTATTATATGGTACCTACCGAGTGAGAGTGCTGAGTGTGAGCATTGACTGCTGAGAGTTGAGTCACGAGTGACTTAGAGGCTTGTCCGAGAGGCTTTATTTGTGAGTGATAGTATGCCCGAGGGGCTTATATATATCATTATGAAACTACTGTTTTCACTCCCCTTTACACCGAGCCTCTAATGATAATGTTGAACAAATGTTTAATACGAGACTTTTAAATGGAAAACTTGAGATTTTATGAAATATTCAGAATGTAGATTCCCGACATGATTTAAATTATTTCCACTGTTGCTTATTATATGGATTATGATCTTTAAATGCTCTTCACTGCACTCAAGTCTTTAATTATGATTGTTACTTACTGAGTTGGCGTACTCACGTTACTCCCTACACCTTGTGTGCATATTCATCTACCGGGGCTGAGCGATAGCTGATCTACCCCATTTGGAGCATCGTTCAGAGATTGTGAGGTAGTTGGTCGACGTCCGCAACCTGCCCTTTATCCTTCCTATTCTGTCATTTTATTACTTCCCAGACATGTTTGTAGTAAGGAATTAGTGTCAGATTGTACCATTTCTTAGATGCTCATGACGGATGATTCCAGATGTTTTGATCAATTTTATTGTTTTGGAATGCTAAAAGAGGGAATTATTATGAAATATCAGATAGTTTTTGTATTAAATGGAAAATCTCTTATGTTATACTCACTAAATTGGCTAGCCTAATATTACGATAGACGCCATCATGACCAATTTAGATTTGGGGTCGTGACACAGTTGCATATAAGCTAGCTTTGCATGCTGAATTAGGCAAGATACATAATGTCTTGCATGTTTCTATGCTTAGAAGATATCGCTCTGATCCATCTCATGTTCTTACTATTGAGTCCATTGAAGTTAATCGTGATTTAACAGATGAGGAAGAACCTATTCAAATCTTGGCTCATGAATTTAAAGAGCTTACGAACAAGAGAATCCCCTTAGTGAAAGTCCTATGGAGAAATCATTCTGGCAAGGAAGCTACCTAGGAGCGAGAGGAGGACATGCGACTTCAATATCCGCATTTATTTCAAGACTAGCATCTGGTAAATTTCGGGACAAAATTTTATTTAAGGAAGTGAGAGTTGTAATACCTTGAATTTTATAAATAAATTATGTATATTTAGGTGATCTTGTTTTATTGCTAATGTTTTATCACTTTTTTTAAATTCAATTTTTCTACTTTATTTGATTAAAAAAATGGAGGTTATAAAAACAAGACTTAGTATATCCTATTGGGTCCCTTAAATCTATTTTGACCCATTTGAGAAAAATAATATCTAGCTTCTACCCATTTGGGAGATAAACCCTTTATATTTGCAAAATCTCTTTCTCTCTCATAACACATTTTCTTCTTCTTTGTTCTATCCCTTTTTATTGGAGAACTCTCAATCCACACAAGTCCCATCCTCCCACAGCCATCAAGATTTCATTTGTTTACATAAAAAGTTTAGTCGTTAACCTTTGAATATATGTTGGAATATTATCTTCAAGAATCAAGATGGATTATGCTTATTTGAAACCCTAGGTTTGGATTTGTGGAGAAACTCTCTCAAACTTCTGGTAAGCTTCTTGTTCAATATATATATTTTGGTGAAATTATTAAGTTTGTTGTTAGAGAATTTTAGATTTTGAAAGTAAGGGATTTAATCCCGTTTTTGAACTGAGCAGCAGTTAGTAATTTGAGTGTAACGTTTTCTCCAAAACTCAGATTGTAGTGCTTCTAAATTCTATAGCAAGATAAGACATAGATCTACAATTTTTAGAAAATATAAAAATGGTCAGTTATGCTGTCTACTATGTCAAAAGAAGGCTGAAAAACAGGGCAGAGTCGCTGCCAGAATTTTAGTAAAATAGTTGTGACCTCTTTTGTCCCCCTTTTTGATATTCATTATGATTTGGTTTAAACATCCTTAAATTTCATACCATAAACGAGTGTTGATTACGTGTTTAGGTACAAGAGACATTCGTTCAAGCTAAGGAGCACACCTTAGGAAAACCGCTCTTTTCTTGGCTTAGAAGATCTTAAATCCCTTGATGTCGTTTGAGCTTTAGAAACAATAAAACTCCAAGGTTTTCACATAAACTTGCATGTTTCTTTCAAGTTAATTTAATGAGATATTGTAAGTGGTTAAGGTTTGGTGAAATTTGTACCATACTTTAAATTTGTTGTCATATTGACTTGGTTGTTACTTTACTAGTTTACTTTCTTTGTTGCTTGAGAAAGAATATCTTGAGGCATTTTGATTTGTTAGTGATCATTGAGTGTATAATTTTGTAATTTATTATGAATATATTAAAAATTATATGGGTGTCATTTGAAGAATTTTTGAAAGGCAATTTAACTTGCCCACATATACGGATTGCTTGAGCATCATTACATTCTTGTTGGGATTTTGTCCCTCTTGTGATAGTGACTTTGTCACTTTTATTGGAATGCCTTTTGTTTGGATCTTGAACCATCTTGACTTTGGATTCACACTCCATCCTAATCATGGACTTTGTGTCACGACCCGAAATCCCACCTTCGGGCCATGACTGCGTCTAACGTTGAACCCGCTAGACAAGCCAACGTTTGAACTGAATAAAACTCATTATCAACAAATACGAACCAGATAACTAAGGCTTCGATGGCCTACCACATGAAGTTTAACAAAATAACCAAAATACAACATAGCACTTTCGAAATGAAACCCATAAACAAATCCCAGAACTGGTGTCACATACTCACGGACTATCTAAGAGATTACTATAAACAAAAGGTCTGAAATAAGTGCATAAGACTGTCTTTGAAATACAAAGTAAGACAGAGCTGAAAGTGGAAAGACGTCAAGGCCCACGAACGTCTGCGGGTCTACCTCGAGTCTCCTGTGTGGCTGAATGAGATGCTCCGATGGTCAGTGATCTCCGGGTCCGGCTGCGTAGTATGCACAACATAAAGAAGTGCAGGTGTAGCATCAGTACAACCGACCCCATGTACTGAGTAAGTGTCGAGCCTAACCTCGGCGAAGTAGTGACGAGGCTAGGACCAACACAACATATGTACCTGTGCAATTTTATATAATAGCAGGAAAAATGGCAACAGAAATAAGCAAGTAAGACAGATACGGGGAGAACATGCTGGGGAGATAGGGTAACAGTATGCTAGCACAGCAGTACAAGGTAATAAATGAAACGTAAAGACAAGGCAGAAATATAGCTTCTCAAACATATAATTAACAGGAAAGGCACGGCATGTCCCCTATTGCATAACCTCACAGTCACTTGGCACGGAATGTCCCCTCGTGCATAACCTCACAGTCACTCAGCACGGAATGTCCCCTCGTGCATATATAATAACACTCGGCACGGAATGTCCCCTCGTGCATAACCTCACAATCACTCGGCACGAAATGTCCCCTCGTGCATTTATCATAACACTCGGCACG
>ML259637.1:0-29343 GCA_005239495.1 Nicotiana undulata | reverse complement strand
TAAAGACAACACTAAAAAATTGGACACCACACAAATCACCCCCCCCTCTTGTGTGGTATTGAAGTATAAAACGTCACGTCTATACTTGGAATTTATCATAGAAAGTCAGCAGTTTAAATTTTATTTTTTTATAATTATTTATGTTGTTTACATGGAAATTCAAAGGAAGTAATTAATCAAACTCTAACATTGGCTTGCCTAGCAAGTGTGGTGTTAGGCGCCATCATGATCCCTAGGGTTGGGGAAATTTGGGTCGTGACAGTTTCTGCCACTCGCGAAGTTTGCATATAATAATAGCTACCAGTCCAGTATTCAGATGGCCCCGTATGAGGATTTATATGGTAGGAGGTGTAGATCTCCGGTTGGTTGGTTTGAGCCGGGTGAGGCTAGGCTATTGGGTACAGACTTGGTTCGGGATGCGTTGGAGAAGGTGAAGTTGATTCAGGAGCGACTTCGCACGGCGCAGTCTAGGAAGAAGAGTTATGCGGACCGGAAGGTCCGGGATGTGTCTTTCATGGTGGGAGAGAAGGTACTGCTGAAGGTGTCACCAATGAAGGGTTTTATGAGATTCGGAAAGAGGGGAAAGTTGAGTCCCCGGTTCAGTGGGCCTTTCGAGGTGCTTCAGAGGATTGGAGATGTGGCTTATAGACTTGCCTTGCCACCCAGCTTATCGAGTGTTCATCCGGTGTTCCATGTGTCGATGCTCCGGAAGTATATTGGTGACCCATATCATGTTCTAGACTTCAGCACAGTTCAACTCGAGGGTGATATGTCATATGAAGTAGAGCTAGTGGCCATTTTGGGTCGCCAGGTCAGAAAGTTGAGGTCTAAGGATATAGCTTCTGTGAAGGTGCAGTGGAGAGGTCAGCCAGTGGAGAGGTCAGCCAGTGGAGGAGGCTACTTGGGAGACCGAGAGGGAGATGCAGAGCAGATATCCTCACTTGTTTGAGACTCCAGGTATGTTTCTAGACCTGTTCGAGGACGAACATTTGTTTAAGAGGGGGAGAATGTAACGACCCCGCCGGTCGTTCCGTAGAATATGCATTATTATTACTGTTTTTGCCTTGTCATGCATTGGTTTTATTGTTT
Source organism: Nicotiana undulata (assembly GCA_005239495.1). Classification (NCBI taxonomy): domain Eukaryota; kingdom Viridiplantae; phylum Streptophyta; class Magnoliopsida; order Solanales; family Solanaceae; genus Nicotiana; species Nicotiana undulata. Next base: position 28,254 of record ML259637.1, on the reverse strand, counting down.
ATGATGTATTGGAGTCGGTTGGCTCGGGTTCAAAATAGTTGTAGTGGGAATTGAGACACTTAGTCTCTATAAGTAGCCTTATAGTTGGAAAAGTCAACTGGGAGTTGACTTATTGGTAAACGATCTCGAAATGCGAATTTTATTGCTAGGGTAGCTTCGTTAGGTGATTTGGGACTTAGGGATGTGTTCGGAATGTAATTTCGATGTCCGGTGTAGAATTAAGCTTGAATTGGCGCAAGTTAGTTTTGGCGATTTCTGGTCGACAGTGAAAAATAGGCTATCAGGGTTGTAATGGAGTTTCGGAAGTTGGAGTAGGTCCGTAATGTCATTTTGGATATGTGTGCAAAATTTTAGGTCAATCGGAGGTATTTTGGATGGTTTCGGCATCGTTGGTGGAATTTAGAAATTTCAAAGTTCATAGGCTTGAATTTTATGTGATTTTGGAGTTTTGATGTTATTTTGGGTGTTCCGAGGGTGCGACTAAGTCTGGATGATCATTTATGACTTGTTGATATTTTTGGTTGGGGCCCCGAGGGGCTCGGGATGGTTTTGAGTGGTTAACAGGGAGTTTGGAATGTTTTTGTTGCTGCTGCTGTTGTTTCCGCACCTGTGGATATTGGACCGCAGGTGCGAGCCGCAGGAGCGGCCAGGAAGGTCGCAGGTGCAGTGATGCCCATTTGGGGGAAAATTCACATAAGCGGATGTTGGGGCGCACCTGCGGAGTCGCAGGTACGGGATTTGAATCGCAGGTGCGAGTTTGGCCGAGTTAATGAAATATCGCAGGTGCGGTGGAATTGACCGCAGGAGCGGTCCGCAGGTGCGAGGTCTAGGACCACAGGTGCGAAAAGCCTGGGCACAAAGTATATAAAGAGGACTTAGCGAGTTTTGGTCTTCTTTTCACCATTGTTCTTGCGGGTTTCGAGCTTTTGGAGGGTTTTTGAAGAGGAAAACGATTGTTCTTCATTGAGGTAAGGTTTTTGGACTGCATAACTCGATTATATGTGATTAAGACCTAATTAGTGGTGTCTAATTGGGAAAAATCAATGGAAAAAGAGAGAATTAGGGCTTAAGATTATGAGACCTTCTAAGGGTGATTTGAGGGGTCATTTGGATTTCAGCGTTCTTTATATGTATAGACTCGTGAGAAGATGAGGATCATCGTGAGAAAATGAGGATCATTTTGGTATAAAGTTTGTCGAGTTCCGAGACGTGGGCCCGGGGTCGGGTTTTGACCAATTTCGGGAATTATGCATAAAGTTGATATTTTTCGATTGGGTTTCACCTCCCTAGCGTATTTTGATGTGATAAATCTGATTTTGATATATTCGGAGCGTTCGGGAGCCGATTCGAGGGACAAGAGTATTGCGGAATAGTTTTTCGGGGTAGTTTGAGGTAATTAATGTCTTTAAATCATGTCCTGAGGGTATGAAACCCCGGACTTTACATCATTTCACCGTTTTGGAGTGACGCACACACTGGATGACGAGTGTGGGGCGTGCACGGATTGGAAATTTGGAAATTGGTTCCTCCTGAGGGAACTATTGAGTTGCGAAACTGCTTTCAAATCATATGTTAAATAGTATTACTATGTTCCTGATATATTTGGGTTGTAAGCCACGTTTGGGGGCCTCGTGCCGATCTGTTTAAACCCCTTGGGGCTATTTTATGATATTCCTCACATAGTAATTATGATTTTACACTCAGTCTTTCTTCTTAAATTGTTTGACGCTCAGATTTGTTGATATTATCATTTCGTGAAATGAAATACTGTTTTAGGTCGAGAACCCCGTTTATTTATGGCCTGAGTGGCATGTTGAGAGTGTCTGACTGAGTGAGGACGAGAGCCAATATTGTGAGGATATTTATGATATGAGAGAGGTCGAGTGCCTGAGTGATTGATGCCATGACTTGGCTATTCATAGCGCTTGGGCTGTAGGAGCCCCTCCGGAGTCTGTACACCCCCAGTGAGCATAGGTACCTACCGAGTGCGAGTGCCGAGTGACGAGTGATTGGGAGGCATGAGTGACTGTGAGGTGCTGAGTGATTGTTACTGAGTGATTGTGAGGTGCTGAGTGACTGATTATGAGTGGTGATTTGGCAGTTTATAATGATATTTTGTTGAGTTTTTTATTATGATTCATTTCATCTTTCATACTGGATTTTAGGAATTTTAATGAGAAATATTGGGAATCATACTTGTTCAAAGGATTTTTATGGAAACTGGTTTTTACACATATGGACTAAATGTATACATTGTTAGAACTCGGTATTTACTATTTGTGAATTGGTGTTTAGTTACTATGTGTTTCTTATCGTCAGACTTGATTTATTTTCATTACTATTGAGTTGGTCTACTCATCATTACTCCCTGCACCTCTACGTGCAGATCCAGGTACTGGTTCTGAGCAGTAGCCATCTGAGTCTGTGCGGCGTCAGCATTCGGGATTTTGAGGTAGTTGTCCAGCGTCCACAGCATCTCCATTTCCCTTCTATCATTTAGTACTTAGTATTTTGTTCTGAGACATTGTATTATGACATTAGCAGTATTAGTATTCCTCTTAGATGCTCGTGATCTGTTGACTCCAGTTATGGGGATTTATGTTGTTTTAAGGTTTAGAAATTTATACACTTGATATGAGGAATGTTATTAATGATTTGGGGAAATTTTTACTAAGGGAAATGTGTAATTATGTGATAGTGGCTAGCCTAGTTCCACGATAGGCGCCATCACGACCAGTTAGGATTTGGGGTCGTGACAGACATAAGCTCTAACTCTTTGTAAACCCAACATTTATTTGATGAACAAAAATTCTATCATTAAGTGGGAAGTTATTATTATAATTTATTTGTAATCATAATATCACAATCCAAAATCACAGGCCATGATGGCACCTAATTCGGCCCGCTAAGTAAGCCAACTAACAATACATACAAGCCAAAGAATATATATGAAACTAAAATAGGATTTGTCTGAACTTTTACAAATTTACCCAAGAACTGGTAGTACGAATCATGAGCTTCTAGGATTTAGAATTTACAAAGCTAATATAAATAATCACACGATCTGTTTGAAAACTACATAAACATATTAATAATGTCTAAACCTACCAAGTCAAGTGGCAGCTTTTATCAAGAATACACGAACATCTTCAGGGTCAGCTCCCGACTTCCTCAGCAGCTCCATTCCAAAATTCTGCACGGAATGTGCAGAAGTGCAGTATCAGTTAAAGGTGTTAAACAGGTCGGGCTGACCAGTTAACAACCCGGTTCAACCCAGGTCAGCCCGGTTCAACCCGTTGCTGTAGCGAATTAGGCGGGCTGGGACGGGTTGGGCGGGGAGCGAGTTTTACACGATCACATTTTGCATAATGGTGCATCGAACCCGCTATAGCTCGCTAACCCCTTAACGGGTTTTTAAAGGGCTACAGCCCGGTTAAGCCCGATAACATTTATCAAAAAAAATTCTGACCGTTGCGAACGATCAAATTCAAAAATGACAGTTGGCCAACGGCCATTATTTGCAAAAAAACAACCATTTCGGCCTACCCCCTTAAGAAAGCAGCCCCCACCCCTAATATTTGATAAATTACAATTTTAACTTTTTAAAAACTATAAATAGCCCCCCTTCTTCTTCATTATTCCTCACAATTCATTCTCTTACTACTCTAATTCTCTCTTAATTCTCTCTTGATATTATTGCTTATTTCTCTTAAATTCTCGATTACTCATTATTTCAAGTTTCATCAAATATTTAGTTTAGCCATTACAAAATTATTATTATCAAGTATTCTAATTCAAGTGTATCGTGGTATGAAATATCAAGTACTATCAATTATCAACTATCAAGTATTTTGTTATCAATTGAAGTTTGATTTTTTATATCAAAATTAGTGCGGCATCGAGAATCCTGGTACACTCATTCCATCTCTTTCTCTTCTTTGGTGTATATTATTTTATTATTTAGAATTATTAATTTAATTTACATAAGGGATTTACTTAGAGCAGCCAAAAAAGCTTGCCCTAGTAGAGGTGGTAGTAAGAAAACTTCCAAAAGATCAAGAGGTGGTGTTGGTTCTTCTAGTAGCTTTACACATATTTCTGAAAGTTCACCCGAAAATTTAAATGTAGATTATGAGCGACTTCAAGAAAAATATGGTATAGATGATGATTTAGATGATAATCAATCACCCGATAATCTTGAAACACCACCATCTACACCTAGTAATGCTAGTCAAACTCAAAATAATAGGGGTGGAACAAGTAATCCTCCCCTCCCTATTAAGAAGAATCGAAGATTAAGAAGTAAGTGTAGGAATTTTTTTGACATACTAAAAAATGAGAAAACTTATGTAAGATGTAGAATTTGTAAGGAAGTTTATAAACATGAGCCCGGTAAGAATGGGGGAACGGGTCAACTTCGCAGGCACGTGTAGATGACCACCATCTTGATTGGGGAGTAAATGAGGAAGGTAGGCGACAAAAACTTAACCCAAGCACTGGGGGTTAATGGGTAAATACGATATTAAGAAAGATAGGGAAGAATTAGCTAAAATAATTATTTTAGGTTGTTTACCTTTTAGTTTTACTTCTTCACCGTATCTTGTTACTTATATTCAAAGAATTTATAACCCTTTGTTTAAAGGTATTCCTAGAAGTACTTGTAGATCTGATATCTTTAGGCTTTTTGGACAATATCAGGCATATATACGTTAGTTGTTCGTCAGTCTTTCTTGTAGAGTTTCTCTTACTTCTATATTGGTCGTGCTGTAATGGAAATGATTATTTGACTATTACATGCCATTGGATAGATGATAGTTTTTGTATGCAAAAACGTATTATTGTTTTTAAATATGATGAAGATCAATGTCATACTAGTGCATTTATAAGTAATACTATCCATGAAGTTGCTATATTTAATAATATTGCAGAAAAAGTTTTGTGTATGTCATTTGATAATGCTTCTAATAACAATGTTTCTATTACAATATTAAAATTGCATCTACACCCACTACTTCCTGAAATATTTCATGTTAGATGTGCATGTCATATTTATAACTTGACTGTGAATAGTGGTCTTGAATTATTTAGAGATGAAATCACTTTAGTTAGGAAAGTTGTTGGTGTAATTCAAGGAAATAATAGAAGTGCTAGATTAAATGCATTTAAGGAAAAATGTATACACTATGGACTAAATCCAAGACTCATGCCTGAAGAAATAATTACTAGGTGGAATTATGCTTATTTATTCCTAAGATGTTGTTATAAATATAGAATGCCTATAACTGAAGTTGTTAATTCTCACTGTACCGATCCTAGCCGTTTGTTAACATTTAGAACTTGGGATGTCATTGAAGATGTTGTACAATTTTTACAAAAATTTTATGTGGCTACACTTGAGTTTTCTGGAGCTTATTATCCAACTATTGTAAATGGTTTAGTTCATATTGCTGAAATTTCTCTCTTTACTACATAATTTGAAGAAGAAAGAAGGATATACTTCTGTTGTTGAATCTATGTTAGATAAGTTTTAAAAATATTTCTACCCAATTCCCCGTATTTACTTAATTGATGCTATTTTAAACCCTACTATCAAAATGATAAAGTGTCGCCAATTAATCAGTGTTTTATATACTTATATGGATATTGGACCAACTGAAACTCCATATATTGACACTTGTATTTCTGATCTACACAGACATTTACAAATTTTATATAATTAATATGCTAACATTGTTGATGCTTCTTCGGTTGTAGATGCAAATATTTCTTCAAGTAATACTTCAACATTTGGAACAACTTTGGATGATGGTGATGGTGTTCAAGATTATTTGATTTGATCTACACTAAGAGAGCATCAACAAACCAGTAGCAGGAATATTGATGAACTCCAATTCTACTTGCAAAAGTCACCAGAGCCCCTCACAAAGGATTCTCCCACTGGGTTGGTGGAGGAGAAACTCAAATCAATTTCCTGTTCTTTCGGCCATGGCACGAGACGTGCTAAATGTGCTGACTTCAACAGTTGCATCAGAGAGTGCATTTAGCCAAGCAAGGAAGTAGCTAGGAGATACCCGTCATTCATTGGGCAGCAACGCTTTGGAAATTCTAGTGTGCTTCAGAGATTGGATAAGATCAGAACGGCGAAATCAAGGGCGTGACGAGGTAGATGAAGCGGAGGACCAAGAAATTGGAGATATAATGGCTTATGGTACCGATTCAACCATTCCGGAAACCATAATGGTTTATGGTACTGATTCAACCAATTCCGAAAACCAAGAACCTCATGTTGACATGGAAGAACTTACAAAAATAATGCAAAACATGTGATGTACTATTTCTTTTTATAATTCTTGTAAACTTTTAATTTTCAAGTTCAAAAATTAAAAAAATTAAAAAAGAACTTGCAAATTAATTTGAAGTATTATATATAATTCAATAAAAATATCAAAGTTACTTACATATTGTGATTGCCTATTAGTCTTATTAAATAATTTTTTGTAGCCACTTACTTTCAATTTTCAATTTTAAAATTTTAAAATTCAAATTTCAAACTTAAATCTTTAAACTTTAAAGTTTAAACTTCAAAGTTTAATTCTAAGCCTTAAAAGTTTGCAAACACTTAAGTATCACTAACATTGAATAAGAAAAATAAAATTTAATTAAAAAAAATATTAGCCCGGGCCGCCCGAGCTTGTACGGGCCCAGTAAAACCCAAAAAACCCCAGTCTGCTATCCCAGCCCGTTAACCAACACGGTCCATTACCAGACGGGCTGAGTCTTTTTGTGTTCAGCCCGTCCCAGCCCAGCCGATTAACACCTTTAGTATCAGTACAACTGACCTCATGTAGTGACGAGTCTTTTAGTTGAAAGATTATATTTGTTATAACATGTATATTACACTAACAGTATACGCAGTTCAAAACAAAATAGACAAAAGTATCGTATACAACTCTGTGAGACAGTCAACAATTACTAGCAGGAATTACAGTAGAAGATTTACAATCTTTCCTAGTATAAGAAGTGTATCCAAGATATCAAGTCACACGACACGGTAACACCATTCGCACTTCTATCTCATCCTCACCATATATAAATAAATTTACGTAACAAAACAATTTAGCACGGCAACACCCTTCGTGCATTCAACTCATCCTTCCAAATGTACGTATAACAGAACCAACCAGGTGACAGAACACAATAACAAGAATTTTAAAGTAGGAAATACGCGAGTAACAACAATGGAAAAGGATATACATGTGGGCAACAATAAAGGACTAAAAGGAAATCACGTGAGAATAACAACAATTGGAAAGCAAGGGATGTCGACGTCAATTAACTAGCATATTGGAGGCATAAGTGCAAACATAAGAAATAATAAGGAAACACATGATCTTTACAAGCTAACATGTAAGGGCATGGATGACTAGTAGCGTGGAATGCTTATACTAAAGTGCGACAGTATGACATGGGTGAAATTTTAAAAAAATAGGAGGTAGGCATGGCATATGCAAGTTACGCAAGTAAAAAGACATGGACAACCCAACAACAATTGAGATAGGGGTCAAGTACGGGACAATAACAGCATATCACACAAAATATATAATTGTGACAATAACAGCTCAAGGTAAACACAGAAATGTATACATGGAAAACAGATATCACATCATAATGCATGTCCCTCATCCTCACCTGCACGGAAACACTCGTCGTGCCAGGACCTCAAAATATTAAAGCATCATAATATAAACCAAATGGCACGGCATCACCCTTCGTGATTTCCACTCTTTCCTCACATAATAATGTAAATGAAATGGCACGACATCACCCTTCGTGCTTTACACTCTTTCCTCACATGATAATGTATATGAAATGGCACGGCATCACCCTTCGTGTTTTACACTCTTCCTCACATGATAATGTATATGAAATGGAACAGCATCACTCTTCGTGCTTTACACTCTTCCTCACCATGCATATAATATCAATAAAATGACAAGGCATGAAGTATAAATAACATCGAGTAGAGTGTTCGAACGAATATTCCAACAAATTCTCAATCACGTCATTTGTAAGCCAATAATGATTCAATAAACCCTCAAGGCCGTATAACTCAAGTACTTCCACAAATCTCACAATTTATTAGCAGCACAAGTATAGAATCCAACATCTCAAAATATCGGTCGTAGCAATGTAATAGTGATTACGCATAAAGATGACCAAACTAGACACATCAATGTATTCTCAGGATTCTATCAAATTTGATCAAGTTATACTAGGCTGGGTCTTTATTTCAATATTTTATACTACGTTCTTAATATCTGTAAATCAAGTGAGGCATGAAGCAAGGAAGTTGCGTAATTCTACAAGGCACAATTATAATATCATCTACATCTGAGCATGATTAACCCTGTCACATACATATATGCTCACCACCTCATATATGTATCACCCCCGCATGTAGAAAACAATGACAAATAGGAGAAAGAATTCCTTCAACAAAGTTAGGCAAAACACTTACGTCGCTCCGAAGGCTAAAGTCAAAGCTCAACCACCACTTTTCCTCTAGATTCCACCTCCAATCCACTCGTATGTAGTTATATTTAACTTACTAACATCAATTATTTCTAAAGAGATCAGTTTCAATACATAATTATAGGTTTCCCAAACGTTCCCGAAAAAGTCAAAAATCGACCCCAGGCCCGCTTGGTCAAAACTCGAGGTTCGGACCAAAATTCGTTCACCCATTTACCCCCGAGCCCGAATATGTAATTAGTTTCGAAATCTTACCCCAAATTGAGGTCCTATTTCCAATTTCCCAAAAAATCCCTAATGCACACAAGTCTAAAAACATCATGCGGACTTGCTCGTGCGATAAAATCACCACAATAACACCTAGAAATACGAATTTAGCACCAAAATATATGAAATTCTCAAGAACACTTTAAATTGTCTATTTTCTCAACCGGACGTCTGAATCACATCAGTTCCATTTCTTACCAAATTTCACATATAAGGTATAAATATCATAACGGACCTGTACCGGTCTCTGGAACCAAAATACGGACCCGATACTAACAAGCTCAAGCATCAACCAATTTTCTTAAAACCATTAAAATTTCAGTTTATTAATTCTAATAAAAAATTCATATCTCGAGCTAGGGACCTCAGAATTCGATTCCGGGCATACGCCCAGGTCACATATTTTACTATGGACTCACCGGGACCGTCAGAACACGGGTCCGGGTCTGTTTACCCAAAACGTTGACCGAAATCAACTAAAATTAAGTTTTAAGGCCAAAAATTATTATTTCTTCAATTTTTCACATAAGAGCTTTCCGGAAACATGCACGGACTATGCACGCAAATCGAGGAGGTTAGAATGAGGCTCTAAAGGCTTCGAAACACAGAGTTTGGTTCTAAAACACCGAGCGAAGTGCAAATACTCAAAACAACCAGTCGGGTCGTTACATCCTCGACCACTTAAACACACGTTCGTCTTCGAACGTACCAAGAGTTTTCCCAAAGCTACTAAATCACGGTGTAACCTCACTAAGCACAACCCGGGGGTGATTCCACGTCACCCTGATCCACATAAGCCCACCAACACAACACCATTAGAGATCCCTGCTTCAACCTTAGAACCCAATCTCTATCATCCAGAATTCATTACAAGACCCGAATCCCACATCTACACACTGTACAAGTCTAAACCAGATGTATCAAATCATGACCATAACCCAAGATGAAATCACTCGACGTACCCCATTACTTCAATACACACATTAGGAACTGCTGACCACCATTACTACCCAAAAACAAATCTGGTGCCGATAGCAAACCTCATATCAATTAGAACCTCGTTCAAAAACCTTCATACCCCACTGATGATGAAAGAAACACGCATAACTGCTTAACCACTTATCTGGTCAATAAACCAAGAAACTCACTCGCCCGACCAGGGCCATTTCCCAAATCCTCAACAAAATATAGTGTTATTTTTCCAAACCTTCCTCATCCCAATACAATAGCACAAATCTCAGGTCTAGAAACCTCATCTTAGTCAATACAAGCAGCCACACCGACAAGTATCAACAATAATCATAAGGAGCCCCACATAACCCAGTTCGTACACTAACAAGTAATAACTCAGACATGACAAGTAACAGTAAGAAAGCTAAATAAGAAAACTGGTAAGCAAGTTAAGCAGGAAGGAAAATTTTAACATTTCACTATGAACTATTTTCAACAAGGTGAAAACAAAATACACGAAATAAGAGTAAGGAGTCACATTTCATCACTGTACCGTTGCGGCATGCAACCCGATCCCATCATATCAATCCACATATGGGACCCATCGAGCCATAATACTCTGGCTCACTGATCACATGTGTGTCAACATCAAGCACAATAGAGTGCAAAAAATATAATTGTAGGAAAATCATTAGGAACAAACAATACTGGGAAAGACAAGCACAACTATGGTGCAATAAGCTAAGCAACATCACAAAGGCCACCTCACCCATAGTGCCACGAGGCCTAAACTGAATCATAATATGCATGTGAAGAATCATATAAACCTCACAACAGATCGTAGTATAAGAGAGAAACATATAACATAAACCAAGGGGCAAATAACATTCACTTCGCCCGATGATATACATATGGCACCAATTGCGCAAGAGCAAGCAAATCCAACCTGATACAGAATACACACCATCACTGGGCTCAAAATAATCGCCAAACCAAATTACGATCATCTTGAAACATGTAACAAACCTTCCAAATCATCCAATCTTCTACATTTCTTCACAGCTCGCAATCAAGGAATAGTTTTCCAACAAGAACATTCAGCCTCTAAGCCTCACAAACACCAGAATTTCCATACCCAATCTCAACACCGCTACTCGAATAGCTGACACGTAACTCATACTACATCATCTTTCGGTAATGCACCCATAAATCGAAACACAATGTATCTTCCAACAAGCGCTCCGGTGAAAACACATAGTGCCAGCAAAACCTTAAACACCGGAAATCGTCCGCACCATCAAGAACTCATATCCTTCTCTTCAAAATTAACTGCAACCTTGTACATGCAACTATTCAACCCTATACGGCGCATCACCTCTAACATGCTAATTCGCAACACTACGATCGTCTCATAATCAACTCTGATCCATAAGCAATTTGAACACCTCATCAACCGAGAATCTTTCATTTAACTCAATCCAGGGGAACACCACCACACGCATTGCAGCTTCCATACCTGTTGAAAACATCAACTCCAACCGTGGTCATAACCATGGTAAATCTTTTGGAACTCAGTAACACATAATCAAGTAATCAGAACCAATCACCTCTAACTCAACCGAGTCACGCAGACTGCCAACCTGAAAATTAATTCAATCTGATATGACCGCCCTGAGGGAACTTCTTAGGAATCCGAAACCATTTCTTACATCACCCCAACATTGACATGTAGACCTCATTAGCACCTCAAAGTACCCTATCTTCACAGCATTCCCGATCCCACACGGCTATTTAGCTGAATACTTCGCAAATTCATTAAATATTGATCATAGAACACCCTGAAGGCTCTGCCAAATGCTTACCCATCTTTGCAATAGTCAAACAACTTCCCCAAATGCTCCGAAATGATCACATATGCACTCCATCGAATGGAAACCTCACACGAGACACACGATCCAAACTCATCAGGCAGGGGATGACACACCGGTTATACTTAAATTGACATATTGTCGTGAGCCCACCTTAGTCATAACAGTCAGGCCACCAGCCAATCTTCCCAAATGTGTGCTTAGCAGCCAGACATATGAACCCACCTTGAACCACAAATGAATGACTAGAAGATTTAACATTGCATCTGCTTCTGAGACTAGACAACACTTCGAAATCTCTCTGCAGCACCACCGATAGTCGGCACATAGCGAATACTGAGTGCAAAACACCATATATGAGCGACTGGGAGGAGTCAAAGTCATAGATTTCACTCTGAATCAAGGCCGCACGACAAGGAAAGAAGAAAGGGAAAGTTTTCCTAAATGCCTAGTAACCTCCCGAAGATAGGTATGGACGTCATCGTACCGATCCGCAGGACTCTACTAGACACTTGCTCATGATTCGTAGAACCTACGAACCTAGTGCTCTGATACCACCTTGTCACAACCCAAAATCACAGGTCATTATGGCACCTAACTCGACCCGCTAGGTAAGCCAACTAACAATAGATACAAGACAAAGAATATATAAGAAACTAAAATAGGATTTGTCTAAACTTTTATAAATTTACCCAAGAACTGGTAGTACGAATCATGATCTTCTAGGATTTAGAATTTACAAAGCTAATACAAATAATCACACGATCTGTTTGAAAACTACATAAACAGATTAATAATGTCTAAAACTACCAAGGACAAGTGGCGGATTTTATCCAGAATACACGAACATCTTCAATGTCAGCTCTCGACTTCCCCAGCAGCTCCGCTCCAAAAGTCTGCACGGAATGTGCAGAAGTGCAGTATCAGTTCAACCGACCCCATGTACTAGTAAGTATTTTGTCTAACCTCGTCGAGGTAGTGATGAGGCTTTTAGTTGAAAGACTCTATTTGTTATAATCTGTATATTACACTAACAGTATAGGCAGTTCAAAACAAAATAGACAAAAGTACCGTATACAAATTTGTGAGACAGTCAACAATTACTAGTAGGAATTACATAGAAGATTTACAATCTTTCCTGGTATAAGAAGTATATCCAAGATATCAAGTCACATGGCACGATAACACCCTTCGCGCTTCTATCTCATCCTCACCATATATAAATAAATTTACGTAACAAATCAATTTAGCACGGCAACACCCTTCGTGCGTTCAACTCATCCTTCCAAATATACGTATAACAGAACCAACCAGATGACAAAACACAATAACAAGAATTTCAAAGTAGGAAATACGTGAGTAACAACAATGGACAAGGATATACATGTGGGCAACAATAAAGAACTAAACGGAAATCACGTGAGCAATAACAACAATTGGAAAGCAAGGGATGTCGACGTCAATTAACTAGCATATTGGAGGCATAAGTGCAAATATAACAAATAAGAAGGAAACACATGATCTTTACAAGCTAACATGTAAGGGCATGGATGACTAGTAGGGTGGAATGCTTATACTAAAGTGCGACAATATGACATGGGTGAAATTTTAAAAAAATAGGAGGTAGGCATGGTATATGCAAGTTACGCAAGTAAAAAGACATGGACAACCCAACAACAATTGAGATAGGGGTCAAGTACGGGACAATAACAGCATACAAAATATATAATTGCGACAATAACAACTCAAGGTAAAGGCGGAAATGTATACATTGAAAACAGATATCACATCATAATGCATGTCCCTCATCCTCACCTGCACAGAAACACCTTTCGTGCCATAACCTTACAATATTAAAGCATCACAATATAAATGAAATGGCACAACATTTCGTGCTTTACACTCTTTCCTCACATGATAATTTACATGAAATGGCACGGCATCACCCTTCGTACTCTACTCTCTTTCCTCACATGATAATTTATATGAAATGGCATGGCATCACCCTTCGTACTTTACACTCTTCCTCACATGATAATGTATATGAAATGGCACGGCATCATCATTCGTGCTTTATATGAAATGGCACGGCATCATCCTTCGTGCTATACACTCTTCCTCACATGATAATGTATATTAAATGGCACGGCATCACCCTTCGTGCTTTACACTCTTCCTCACATGATAATGTATATTAAATGGCACGGCATCACCCTTCGTGCTTTACACTCTTCCTTACCAAGCATATAATATCAATAAAATGACAAGGCAGGAAGTATAAATAACATCGAGGAGAGTGTTCGAACGAATATTCCAACAAATTCTCAATGACGACATTTATAAGCCAACAATGATTCAATAAATACTCAAGGCCATATAACTCAAGTACTTCCACAAATCTCACAATTTATTAGCAACACAAGTATAGAATCCAGCATCTCAAAATATCGGTCGTAGCAATGTAGTAGTGATTACGCATGGAGATGACCAAACTAGACACATCAATGTATTCTCAGAATTCTATCAAATTTGATCAAGTTATATTAGGCTAGGTATTTATTTCAATATTTTATACTACGTTCTTAATATCTGTAAATCAAGCGAGGCATGAAGCAAGGAAGTTACGTAATTTTACAAGACAAAATTATAACATCATCTACCCCCGAGCATGATTAACCCCGGCACATACATATATGTTCTCTACCTCATATATGTATCACCCCCGCATGTAGAAAATAATGACAAATAGGAGGGAAAATTCCCTCAACAAAGTTAGGAAAAACACTTACCTCGCTCCGAAGGCTAAAGTCAAAGCTCAACCACCGCTATTCCTCTAGATTCCACCTCCAATCCACTCGTATCTAGTCATATTTAACTTACTAACATCAATTATTGCTAAAGAGAACAGTTTCAATACATAATTATAGGTTTCCCAAACGTTTCCCAAAACGTCAAAAACCGACCCTGGGCCCGCTTGGTCAAAATTTGAGGTTCGGACAAAAATCCGTTCACCGGTGAACCCTGGGTACCCATTCACCCCCGAGCCCGAATATGTAATTAGCTTCGAAATCCGACCCCAAATTGAGGTCCAATTTCCCAAAAAATCCCTAATTCTACCCAAACCCCCAATTTCTACCATGAAATTCCTAGATTTGTTTTGTTGAAACCTTGAAAAAGGAAGTGAAAGATTGAAAGAAACGAGTTAAGAGTCACTTACTTATGATTTGAGGAAGAAATGGTCTTTGAAAAATCGCCCCTAGGTCTTCTATCTTTTGAAAAATGTGGAGAAATGGCTTGAGTGTGAATTAATGAACTCACTGCACAGCGACCTTCGCACCTGGCGGTGCTTTGGTCGCACCTGCGGATCCGCATATACGGACATGATGTCCGCTTCTACGGAAAGAAAAAGGGTTGGTCGACTAGGGCCGCACCTGCAGACTGGGTTCCGCTTCACCGGTCCCGCTCCTGCGGAGAAAGTCCGCATTTGAGGAAGATGGCCTCCCAGACTTGGGCCGCACCTACGAGGCTTTGGCTCGCACCTGCGACCAAGGGATCGCAGGTGCGGGCACACAAGATCTAGTGCACCAGCAGTCCTATTGAGGTTTGAACTCAACTTGCGCATCGCTCGAATGGCACTCGAGCCCTCAGAACTCCAAACCAAACATGCACACAAGTCTAAAAACATCATGCAGACTAGCTCGTGCGATCAAATCGCCACAATAACACCTAGATCTACGAATTAAGCACCAAAATAAACGAAATTCTCAAGAACACTTTAAAATTTCTATTTTCTCAACCGGACGTCAGAATCACGTCAAATCAGTTCCGCTTCTTACCAAATTTCACAGGTAAGGTATAAATATCATGACGGACTTGTACCAGGCTTCGGAACTAAAATACGGACTCGATACTAACAAGCTCAAGAATCAACCAATTTTCTTAAAACCGTTAAAATTTCAGTCTATTAAATATTATAAAAAATTCATATCTCGAGTTAGGGACCTCGGAATTCGATTCTGTGCATATGCCTAGGTCCCATATTTTACTATGGGCCCACCGGGACCGTCAGAAAACGGGTTCGGGTCCGTTTACCTGAAACGCTGACCGAAGTCAACTAAAATCAATTTTTAAGGCTGAAAATTATTATTTCTTCAATTTTCCACATAAGAGCTTTCCGGAAACACGCCCAGACTGTGCACGCGAATCAAGGAGTGCTAGAATGAGACTCTAAACGCTTCGAAACACAAAGTTTGGTTCTAAAAGACCGAGCGAAGTGCAGATACTCAAAACGACCAGTCGGGTCGTTACACATAATTTATCCTGTAATTTCTTCTCTCTCAATTTCAAAAAGATTGGCACTATATTCTTATTGGTCCGTTTAAAAAAGAATAAGACATTACGATATTTCCTTAATAGAAAACATTTTTAGCCACACAAAATACTATGACATGTTTAAGATCATTAATTTATAATCACACAAATGTTTCAAAAGTCTTTTTCTCTTTATTAGACATTTGTGACAAATCAAACTAAGGCAAATAAATTAAAACGTACTTGTTTGTTTGTAATGTGATGGGTGGAAAATTGAGCAATTTCCACAATTTGAATTGTAAAAAGGCAATTTATGGTTGTAGTCACAGGATTATATATAACTTCAGGCAATATAATTGAAAAGAAGAAGAAGAAGAAATAAAAAAGAATCACGGACCTATCCTTTTGCATGCACATGAAATTACAAGTTTATATTTATTACGTAGTGAAGATTTGGTTGACAAAAAGAAGAGGGATCAAAATTCTTGTCTTTCAATTGTTATCTACCTTTATTTCTTTTGTTAGAATTCATGAGAAACTCGAGCATGAACTGTCGCTATTCAAAAAAAGTAGAAGAAATTAAAAGACAAACAATTACCCATAAACAACAGTTGTATCGATTTTCTTTTCTACGCTACCAATGTATAAAGAAGAATTAACTCAAAGACGTTCACGTAATTTCTTAAACTATAAATAGTTAGCGAACGTATAATGTATGTACAATTTATATATAATGTATACATAATTATGTATAATCAATGTATAATTTATGTATACTGACTAAAAAAAATATTAAATTTGACTGGCTATTTGTGTAGCAACCCCATGTATGATACTTCAATCGATGACTGACCAGAGCGGAGCTAGTCTTTTAGTTGTGAGTTCGGTTGAACACAGTAGCTTGATTCAAATCCTGTGTTTGCTTTAAGAAATTTATTAAATTATATACAAATTATTTAATTAGAACTAATAACTTAAAAAACTAGAATATCGAACCTATATATAAGTTTGACTTCGCTTCTGTGGCAGGTCTTTTCTATCATATTTAGCTAAGAAAGAATATCTCATACTTATATTATTATATATAGTGCAGCATTTAGTGTGCAAAAGAAGAAATAGAACAACTTATTTAACTATTTGCATGATGTGTAAAAAGTAATTTGAACTCATAAGCAATATATATTCTTCTTTTTAATTTTCAATTTTAAAAATTTAAGGGCAGGGCCAGAACAGTGAACAAACAGGTGTCTCTCTTTGCCCTATTTGATGGCTTTCCTTCTGGAAAATCACATGTTTAATTACCTTTTGTTGAAGAATTGACTTATCGATGGAAACGTATTAATTCATTTTATGCTTGTGCTAACTATGTAATTTTCAATCTAATTAAAGTCTAAAACAATCAACACGCATGGTGTTAATATATCTTACGCGGACTCTTCAAAATATTATCGCATCCGCGCCGGATTCTTAAAAAATATATTATTTTTGAAAGATCCGACACGCATACTACATTGTCGAAAGTCCGAGCAACATAGATGTTAATCACTCTTCAAGTTGGGATATTCTACTTTGACATTTTTCAGTTGAAGATATCTTTTCTGATACCAGTGGCGAAGCCAGAAATATTTCAAAGGGTGTTCACACTTGAACGGATTAAAAAAAATTCCAACAAAGGGTGTTCAATATATATTTTATACAACTAAAATCAATATTTTACTTATATACACAGTATATTTTTTCGTAATATTTCGATGAAGGGTGGTCAGTTGACCACCCTTTGTTATAGGTGGCTTCGCCCATGTCTGGTACTATGAATATTTCTTATCCTTTGGAATACTGCCATTGTTTAATTAGGGGCGTACAAATGAAACCGACAAACCGCATCAACTCAATAATTCGAGTTAAATCGAGAAAAAGAATTCGATTATGGTTTGGTGTTGGAAAAAAATAACCAACCATATTTGATTTGGTTTTAACTATAAAAAGTCAAAGCGAAACCGAACCAACCTGACATTATATGCGTAAAAGTTTTAAAAATATTTAAGACATAAAACATATTTATTATAGAGTAGTTTATAAATATTTTTTCTTAAGTTTATTCATAGTTTTATCTTTTAACGTATTATTTCAAACTTGGACTTATAATTTTTTGATTTTTCAATAAGTTTTATAGTCCATAAATGTCAGCAACTCAAATAAATACTAAACAAAAATCAAATCAATACTAATGCTAATAAAAGACATTCAATTCAATTGTACCATGAATGAAAATAGTGTTGGATATCATGGTTTAAATAAAATGCATAATTAATTTTTCTTTTAGTGTTTACTCATGCAAATACTTATTAGTCGTACTTACTTCAGCAACTTATTAGTAATTTTAAATTATGTTTGTTTTTATTATGGCTTATTAATAATATTTATTTTACGCAATTGTATTGTCTTTATTGTTGAATATTTTAGTACAATGCGATGACTCATCTCATATTCATGTTATTTTATTGAAAAATACCTTATATAATTTTGTCTTACTAGGATTAAAGAAATATTTGGAGCACAAATTTTATGTTTTGTGCTGTGAAGACTTTATAAAAAGAACCCGAAGACACGAAAAAATCCGAGATTAAGAAATCCGACTTTTATTGGTTTGGTTTGGTCTTTAGATTTAAAATCTGATACCATTGGTTTGGTTTGGTAATTAGAAAATCCGAATCAACCCGACCTATGTACACCCCTATGTTTAATCATGAACATTATTTTTCTTATTCTTTTTTTGTTTGTCACGACCCGAAATCCCACCTTTAGGCCGTGATGGCGTCTAACGTTGAACCCGCTAGACAAGCCAACGTTTTTGGTTAAATTTACTATTTTCCTTATTTGCAGCAGTTAAAAGAACAACAATAACATGATTATATGAATAAGAATGTGGAAGTTAAGAATTCAGCAACTTAATATAATAAATGTTACGAAAATATCCGTACATAAACCCCCAGAACTGGTTTCACGATTTCACGGACAGTCTAAGATTTGCTAAAAATATGAGTCTGAAATAAAGAAGTGTAGTTGTCTAGAAATACAAGATAAGACAGAAGGAAAGAACTAGATGGTGACGCCAAGGCCTGCGGACGCATGCAGGACTACCTCGGTGTCGCCGTGGACTGAAAGATACTCCCTCGCTCAATGTCCACTGGGTCCGACGCTGTAATCTGCACAATATAAAGAAGTGCAGGTGTAGCATCAGTACAACCGACCCCATGTACTGAGTAAGTGTCGAGCCTAACCTCGACGAAATAGTGACGAGGCTAAGACACGACAAATAACGAATACTTGTGTAGTTCAATAATATAATGAAGAAGCAACGACAAGAAATAAACAGTTAACACAAAAGCGGGGTTAACATGCTGGGGGGGGGGAGGGGGGGAGGGGCAACAACTTACTGAAGTAACAGAACAAGTGAACAACTGAAAGGTATAAATAACTGCAGGAATTAACAACTCTTGACAAATAAATAAACAGAAACGGCACGGCATGTCCCCTCGTGTTATAACCTCACAAAACACTCGGCACAGAATGTTCCCTCGTGCATAACCTCACAATCGCTCGGCACGGAATGTCCCCTCGTGCATAAATAATAATCACTCGGCATGGAATATTCCCTCGTGCATAAATAAATAAACAATCACTCGGCACGGAATTTCCCCTCGTGTATAACCTCACAATCACTCGGCACGGAATGTCCCCTCGTGCATAAATAATAATCACTCGGCATGGAATATCCCCTCGTGCATAAATAAATAAACAATCACTCGGCACGGAATGTCCCCTCGTGCTTAACATATGTAAAAGCAACAATTGACAGGAAAGGCAACAAATAAGAAACCTCAAATGTACAGAAATAATCAACAAGTATTCTACTGTCCCGGCAAGGGATTCAGCTATAACCAATCTCACTCAGAGGTATAATTTTAACAAATGATCCTCAACCGCACGAGTAATCAATAACAATCTACATCATGAAATACCCTCAATGTATCACTTCCAGAATGACAATTAATTCATTACACAGAGAATATCAAAAAACACAATGTAAATCATCAAGTTCGACTCACGGGCCTGCTCGACCACAACATATAGGGTACCCGTCACCTCACCTATATGTTGGACATGTATTAACACATAGAAAATGAGACTCTATACCTATTCCCTCAAGTTAAGGTTAGGCCAAACACTTACTTCGGCTCCAAGAATGCAAATCAAGCCTCTAGCACCGCTTTTCCTCTCTAAATCGACTCCGAAACGATCGTATCTAGACATAATCGACTCAATAATATCAATAATTACTCAACAGTTCAATTCCAAAGCCTAATTATAGCACTCCCAACATTCTTCCAAAAATTCCAAAATTCGACCCCGGGCCTGCTTGGTCCAAACACGAGGTTCGGACCAAAACCCGATCACCCATTCCCCCACGAGCCCGAATTTACAATTTATTTTGAAATCCAACCCCAAAACGAGGTTGAATTCCCAAAAATTCAAAAAGCCCTAACTCTACCCAAAATCCCAATTTCTACCCTTTAATTTCATGATTTTAGGCCTAGGATCTATTAATTGTTGATGAAAATGGAAGAAAATGGAGCTAATATCACTTACCTACGAAGCTATAGTAGAAGAGGTGCTCCAAAATCGTCTAAGAGGGTTGGGGAAGATGAAGTTTTGAGAAAAATGGGATAAGTCCCGAAACTATTCTGTTTTTGGGGATTAAAATGACTGGGCGAAAATAAGGCAGTGCGTTCGCGGTCCCAGCTCCGCGTTCGCACAGGGTTATTAGATGGTGTCTATGCGTTCGCGAGCTAAACGCTGCGTTCGCACAGGGTAATTACTACCCAGTCCCCATGCCCACGCTAACATTGTGTTCGCACAGTAACCCCCAATGGACCCTCCGCGGTCGCAGCCATCTTGGTGCGTTCGCACTGAACAACCCCCCCCCCTCCCATGACTGTGTTGTGCGTTCGCACTTGTTCCTGTGCGTTCGCATCGCACAAGGTCCAGACACCAGAAGATAGCCTAAAACACCAGATTTTTCTTACTTTTTGCACCCCGACACCTACCCGAAACTCACCCGGCTCAAAACCAAATATGCTCACGACTTCAAAAATATCCTACGAACTTATTCGAGTAATTAAACCACCAAAATAACATCATAAACATATATTTAAACCTCAAAATCCATAGAAAATTCTCAAAACTTCATGACTTTCAAATTCTCCATTTTTAGTCTGAATCACCTCAAACTTAGTCCGTTTCTTACCAAATTTCACAGGTAGTACATAATAAACATATTGAACCTATCCCGGGCTCCGGAACCATAATACGGGCCCGATAACACAGGTTTCACATCAAATTTTATTTTCAAAAGCCTTTATATTTTTCAAAAAACAATTTTCTTTAAAAATTCATTTCTCGGACTTGGGACCTCGGAATCCGATTCCGGGCATACGCCCAAGTCCCATATTTTCCTACGGACCCTACGGGACTGTCAAATCACGGGTCCGGGTCCGTTTACTAAAAATGTTGACCAGAATCAACTCTATTTAAATAATTATTATAAATTCAACATTTATTCAATTTTTCCACTTAACGGCTTCCCGGCTACATGCTCGGGCTGCGCACGCACATCAAGGTGAGCTAAAAGGAGGTTTTCATGGCCTCGGAACACAGATTTAGCTAAAATTACACGGGATGACCTTTTGGGTCATCAGAATCTCCACCTCTAAAACAAACGTTTGTCCTCGAAGGAACATAGAAAGGTACCTGAATCGGGGAAAAGATGGGGATATCGGCTCCGATGACTCCTAGGGAGCTGCCTCAACTGGTTGACCTCTCCACTGAACCTGAACCGAAGGATAACTCTTCGATCTCAACTGACGAACTTGTCGAGCTAATATGGCTACCGGCTCCTCCTCGTAAGTCAAATCCTTATCCAACTGGACACCACTGAAGTCAAGTACATGAGATGGGTCAGCAATATACCTCTGAAGCATAGATACATGAAACACCGGGTGCACAGCTGGTAAACTCGGTGGCAAGGCAAGTCCGTAGGCTACCTCTCCTACTTTATCCAGAATCTCAAATGGACCAATGTACCTAGGGCTCAACTTTCCCTTCTTTCTGAACCTCATCACGCCCTTCATGGGCGATACCCGAAGAAATACCCGGTCTCCTATCATAAATGACAAATCTCGAACTCTGTGATCTGCATAACTCTTCTGCCTGGACTGAGCTGTACGAAGTCTATCCTGAATGATCTTCACCTTGTCCAAGGCATCCTGGACTAACTCAGAACCCAACAATCTAGCCTCTCCCGGCTCAAACCACCCAACTGGCGACCGACACCGCCTACCATACAACACCTCATACGAATCCATCTGAATGCTCGATTGATAGCTGTTGTACTAGGCAAACTCAGCTAAAGGCAAGAATTGGTCCCATGAACCTCCAAAGTCAATGACACGCGCTCATAGCATATCCTCTAAGATCTGAATAGTATGCTCGGACTGTCCATCCGTCTGAGGATGAAACACTGTGCTCAAATCAACCTGTGTGCCCAACTCACGCTGAAATACTCTCCAGAAATAGGAAGTAAACTGAGTACCTCGGTCAGATATAATGGATACGGGCACACCATACAATCGAACAATCTCCCTCATATAGATCTTGGCCAACTTCTCTGAAGAATACGAAACTGATACAGGAATGAAGTGTGCTGACTTGGTCAGCCTATCCACAATGACTCACACCGCATCAAACATCCTCTAAGTCCGTGGGAGTCCAACTACAAAATCCATGGTAATACTCTCCCACTTCCACTCGGGAAGCTCAATCTGCTGCATCAAACCACCGGGTCTCTGGTGCTCGTACTTAACCTGCTGACAGTTCAAGCACCGAGCTACATAGGCTACAATATCCTTCTTCATCCTCCGCCACCAATAATGCTGCTGCAAGTCCTGGTACATCTTTGCGGCGCCCGGATGAATGGAATATCGGGAACTATGGGCCTCCTGCAATATCAACTCATGAATACCATCAACATCAGTCACACAAATACGGCCTTGCATCCTCATCATCAACTATGACCTGCTTGGAACCTCTGTGCCGGGCCGTATCTCTAAGAACACATAAATGACGATCATCATACTGCCTGGCCCGAATACGATCATACAATGAAGAACGGGCCACAGTATGGGCAAAAACACTACCAGTATCTGAAACCTCCAATCTCATAAACCGGTTGGCCAAAGCCTGAATATCCAACGCAAGCGGTAGCTCTCCGACTGATAGATAGGCAAGACTACCCATGCTGGCTGACTTCCGCTCAAAGCATCGGCCACCACATTGGCCTTCCCCGGATGATATAAGATGGTCATGTCATAATCCTTCAACAGCTCTAACCATCTCGTCTGCCTCATATTCAACTCTTTCTACTTGAACAGATACTGCAAACATGGACTGGATAGTTCTTCTCATGAACCTTCAACTGACGTGAAGCATAATCTATAACCTTGTCATCCTGCATCAACACTGCACCAAGTCCAACCCGTGAAGCATCACAATACACGGTATAAGGTCCTGAACATGTGGGCAAAACTAACACTGGTGCCGTGGTCAAGGCTGTCTTGAGCTTCTAAAGCTCGCCTCACACTCATCTGACCACCTGAACTGGGCACCCTTCTGGGTCAACCTGGTCATCGGGGCTGCAATCGATGAAAAGCCCTCCACAAACCGGCGATAATAACCTGCTAAACCCAAGAAGCTCTGAATCTCTGTAGCTGAAGTGGGTCTAGGCCAATCTCTGACTGCTGAAATCTTCTTGGGATCCACCTGAATACCCTCTACCGACACAACACGGCCCAGAAATGCAACTGAACTCAACCAGAACTCACACTTGGAAAATTTGGCATACAACTGACTATCCCTCAGAGTCTGGAGAACGACTCGAAGGTGTTGCTCATGCTCCTCTCGGCTACTGGAGTATATCAATATATCATCAATGAAACAATAACGAACGAGTCCAAATAGGGCCTAAACACTCGGTTCATCAACTCCATAAAAGCAGCGGGGGCATTTGTCAACCCAAATGACATCACCAAGAACTCATAATGCCCATATCGAGTGCGAAAGGCGGTCTTAGGGACATCAGACGCCATAATCCTCAGCTGATGGTAACTAGATCTCAAGTCTATCTTGGAGAACACTGTAGCCCCCTGAAGCTGGTCAAATAGATCATCAATCCTCGGCAAAGGATACTTATTCTTAATAGTAACCCTATTCAACTGTCGGTAGTCAATACACATCCTCATTGAGCCATCTTTCTTCTTGACAAACAACACTGGGGCACCCCAAGGAGAAACACTAGGCCTAATGAAGCCTTTATCCAACAAATCCTGTAACTGCTCCTTCAATTCCTTTAACTCTGGCGGGGCCATCAATACGGCGGAGTAGAAATGGGCTGAGTGCCCGGAGCCAACTCAATACAAAAATCAATATCTCTGTCGGGTGGCATACCCGGCAGGTCAGCAGGGAATACCTCTGGAAACTCACGCACCACGGGCACAGACTCCATAGAAGGAACCTCGGCACTAGAATCACGAGCATAGGCCAAATAGGCCAAACAACCCTTCTCGACCATGCACCTAGCCTTCATATATGAAATAACTCTACCGGAAGAATGACTAGGAGCCCCTCTCCACTCCAAGCGAGGTACTCCTGGCAAGGCCAAGGTCACTGTCTTGGCATGACAGTCCAGAATAGCATGATAGGGGGATAACCAATCCATCCCCAATATAACATCAAAGTCAACCATATCAAGGAGCAAAAGATCTACCTGAGTCTCCAGACCACCAATAGCCACTAAGCATGAACGGTAGACTCAATCTACCACAATAGAATCACCCACCGGTGTAGACACATATACAGAAGTTTCAGGGAATCACGGGGCATACTTAGATAAGGGGCAAAATATGAAGACACATAGGAGAATGTAGACCCCGGATCAAATAAAACCGAAGCATCTCGGCTGCAAACTGAAACCGTACCTGTAATAACTACATCAGAGGCCTCAGCCTCAGGCCTGGTAAGAATAGCAATCAAGACGATTTTTTTTTTTGAACACACTCAAATTCTTTGTCTGCTTTAATTTTATTGTGTATATACTAGAAGATAATCTTTTTTAAATGGTAAATATATTGATTAATATTTTGTATAAAGAAATATGAATAGAAAAATGACATATATATGTATTTTTATTTATTTATTGTTAAAACGTTGTCTCTTTTGATCATTTATGTGCAAAAAGTTACATATTGAGTTTGGCATCCCAAATTTTGTACATAATCATTGAGATGAGACTACTGTTGTTAGTCCTAACCAAAATTGTACATGATTTTACAAAATCTATGGCGGGTCATATATGACATGTCTGGTTTGGCTGTTTTGATCTTAAATGATGGTAGATCCCATCTATCCATGTTGACGAGTCTTTTGACTTGATTAGGGAGTTCAACAAAAGAGTTGATTAGTCCCGAGTAAAAGAAGTACTTAGAAAGAAATAATAGGTAATATAACATAAAGATCGAGCTAAACTTTATAAAAAATGTTAATAGTAATTGAATTTGGATATCTATGTGATTACAAAGGTATGAATAGAATAGAGTGGATCAAATTCCTAAATATGATTAATATCTATCATTTTGAAGCTTGCAATTTTTATGCTATAACGCAAATACATCTTTTAAATTTTTTTATATTATTTTTCAAATTTTATTTTCATTAACACGAAGACCACGCACAACGCGCGTACATTAAGACTAGTAAGACCAAAAAGTAAAAGTAAAATATGAGACAACAGATGCTAAGATTGTGGATTTGTCGCATAACTAAGAATATCTGAATCTTTATCTCACAACTAACAAAATATCTGAATCTAACTGATAATACAAATACAAAAGCAGAAGGAGGATTTGTCGATTCGATCAATGGGATTATAAGTCGCATTTATGATATGGCATTATAAATCCCATTTGTACAGCAATTTTCAAACGCTCGCACCTTACACTACTAAAAATCAAGCAAAAAGCGACCAAACTTTTGCGACCAAAATTGGTCTGTCAGAAAAAGCGATCAAAGTTGGTCGTTAAACTGGATAGAATAATTAAAAAATAATTGAAAATACATTCGCAACCAACTCTGGTCGCTTTTTGGTCGATAATATGGTCAAAATATTGACCGGACTGGTCAGACTTGGTTGGACAAAAAAAAATAAAAATTAACGACCAACTTTGGTCGCTAAAGTGGGACCCAGTTATAATTTTTTTAATAATTATATTATTATTTTAAAAAAATTATTAAATTTAAATAAATAAGATTTAAAATTAGCGACCAAAGTTGGTTGCTTACTTGATAGAGACCAACTTTGGTCGCTAAAGTGGGACCCAGTTATAATTTTTTTAATAATTATATTATTATTTTAAAAAAATTATTAAATTTAAATAAATAAGATTTAAAATTAGCGACCAAAGTTGGTTGCTTACTTGATAGAGACCAACTTTGGTCGCTAATCTTGGACCCAGTTATAAAATTTTAATAATAATAATATTATTTAAAAAAATTATAAAATATGAATAAATATAATTAAATATTAGCGACCATAGTTGGTCGATAATTAAAGGGGAAGAGGATAGCGACCAACTTTGGTCGCTAATCTGGGACCCAGTTCTAACGTTTAACAATAATGTTATTATTTTTAAAAAATTATGAAATATAAAATAAATCTGATTTACAGTTAGCGACCAATTTTGGTCGCTAATTGTGATTTCTGGATACTTAGCGACCAAAGTTGGTCTCTTTTCAGGTCAACATTGGTCAAAATTAAAATCACTTTTATATTTACTATCTAAATAATATACACTAAAATATACTCTAACATGCTATATATGTAGTTAAAATTGTACAACGAAGCGTTTTATATATATATATATATATATATATATATATATATATATATAGACACACACACACACACAAACACTTCACTGTAATACTATAACGTATATATAACTTATTATCGTATATGTTAGTGTGTGTATGTATATAACATTCATTCATCACTAGGTTATATAAGTTGATGAATCAATTGTACAACGAAACGTACTATATATATATATTGTGATGACCCAAAAGGTCATCTTACGTAATTTAAGCTATATCTGTGTTCTGAGGTTCCGAGAGCCTCCGTTAGCCTCACCTCGACATGCGTGCGCAGCCCGGGCGTGTAGCCGGGAAGCTTATATGTGAAGAACTGACAAAAGAATGAGTTTTGATAATTAATAAATGAATATAGTTGACTTTGGTCACATTTCTGGTAAACGGACCCCGACCCGTGATTCGACGGTCCCCGAGGGTCCGTAGGAAAATATGGGACTTGGGCATATGCCTGGAATCGAATTCCGAGGTCCCAAGCCCGAGAAATGAATTTTTAAAAGAAATTATTTTCTGAAAATAATAAAGGAATATGAAAGTGAATAATTATGTGGAAACCTCGTTACCGGGTCCGTATTAAGGTTTCGGAGCCCGGAACAGGTTTATTATATACTATTTGTCTTATCTGTGGAATTTGGGATAAAACGGGCGTGAATTGAGTGGTTTCGGATAAAAAATAAGGTTTTGAGGTTTTAAAGAATTTGAAATGTGACTTGGAAAGTGATGTTATGTTCTCGAGGTCCGAATGAGATTCCGAGACCGAGAATAGTTCTGTGGTGTCATTTATAGCTTATCTGCAAAGTTTGAAGTCATTCCGAGTAGTTTAGGTCGGTTCGACGTATTGAAGTGAATTCTAGAATTTTAAAGTTCTTAAGATTTGATTAAATAAATTTTGGGGTTTGATTTCGAGTTCCGCTGTTGTTTTTCGTGTTCCGAAAGTTCAAGCGAGTCCTCTTAGTGATTTAGGACTTGTTGGTATATTTGGACGGGGGCTCGGGTGGGCCCAGGTGCCTCCCAGACCCCGCGCGAGGCCAAAAATCAGCAGAAACCACTGCTGGTGCACAACAGCTGGTGTGACCGCAGGTGCGGGACCGCCCCTGCGGTCCCAGCCTCGCAGGTGCAACTCTTCTCGCAGGTGCGACCCAGGCGCCGCAAGGGCGTCTCCGCAGGAGCGGCTTCCCTTCCGCAGGTGCGTCCCCTTCTAGGTTGGCCCAAGTCCGCAGGTGCAATCCTTTTTCCGCACCTGCGATACCGCAGGTGCGAAAATTGCCCAGTTAATATATTAATTTCT
>ML259634.1:0-38990 GCA_005239495.1 Nicotiana undulata | reverse complement strand
ATTGTTGACTTTCACATTATTGTTGCCTTGTATTTTTATTATTCGTCGCACGAGGGGACATGCTTTGTTGACTAAGTGTTATTATATATGCACGAGGGGACATTCCATGCCGAGTGATTATGAGGTTATGCATGAGGGGACATTCCGTGCCGAGTGTTATTATATATGCACGAGGGGACATTCCGTGCCGAGTGACTGTGAGGTTATGCGCGAGGGGACATTCCATGCTGAGTGTTATTATATATGCACGAGGGGACATTCCGTGCCGAGTGTCATTATTTATGCACGAGGGGACATTTCGTGCCGAGTGACTGTGAGGTTATGCATGAGGGGACATGCCGTGCCTTTCCTGTTCATTATATGTTTGAGAAGCTATACTTCTGCTTTGCCTTTACATTGCATTTATTACCTTGTACTGCTGTGTTAGCATACTGTTACCCTATCTCCCCAGCATGTTCTCCCTGTATCTGTCTCACTTGCTATTTATGTTGCCATTTTTCCTGTTATTATATAAAATTGCACAGGTACATATGTAGTGTTGGTCCTAGCCTCGTCACTACTTCGCCGAGGTTAGGCTCGACACTTACTCAGTACATGGGGTCGGTTGTATTGATGCTACACCTGCACTTCTTTATGTTATGCAGACTACGCAGCCGGACGCGGGGATCACTGACGATCAGAGCATATTATTCAGTCACCCAGGAGACTCGAGGTATACACGCAGACGTTCGTGGGCCTTGACGTCACCTTCTACTTTCCACTTTCAGCTCTGTCTTACTTTGTATTTCAAAGACAGTCTTATGTATTTATTTCAGACCTTTTGTTTGTAGTAATCTCTTAGATAGTCCGTGAGTATGTGACACCAGTTCTGGGATTTGTTTACGGGTTTCATTTCGAAAGTGCTATGTTGTATTTTAGTTATCTTGTTCATATTTGTCGTTGATGAGTTTTAACTACTTCAAACGTTGGCTTGTCTAGCGGGTTCAACGTTAGACGCAGACATGGCCCGAAGGTGGGATTTCGGGTCGTGACACCTACCACCTTGAACCACACCTCTGGGAGGACCTCCACCGTAGCAGGATGACCTCTACCTCTAGCTATCTGTCCTCCACCTCTAACATTCTGGCCTCTACCTCTAACTACCTGACCCCTACCCCTTGCTGGCTGAGCAGGTGGTGGTGCAGCTGGAGCTGGAACTATGGCACGAGAACCCTGGTACTGATGCTGATTACTCAGAAACCTCGGACAAACTCTCCGAACATGCCCATATTCACCACACTCGAAACATCCCTCCTGATATGAAGACTGACCCTGACGAACTGGCTGACCACGATAATAACTCTGCAGAGGAGGTGCTCTAATAGGAGCTAAAGGAGCACTGTAGACTGGGACCCCCTGAAGTACCATATGAAACCTGTAGTGTTGAATGGAATGGCCTGGATGAATGACCTCTGCTAAATGAAGTCCCGCCTCCAGATGAGGCACCACTGAGAACACTGGAATGACGAGGTTTCTTGTCTGACCCCTGACCTCCCATCCCAAGAACTGACTCAGCCGTCCTAGCTATATTAGTTGCATCCTGAAGAGAAATCTCGGACCCTGTTTCCTTGGCCATCTGCAACCTAATGGGATGAGCAAGGCCATCAATAAACCGTCTGACCCTCTCCCTCTCTGTGGGAAGTATAAGAATAGCATGTCTATCCAGATCCACAAAACGAGTCTCATACTGAGTCACAGTCATGTTACCCTACTGAAGTCACTCAAACTGATGACGCATATCCTCTCGAGTAGTGACAAGTAAGAACTTCTCCAAAAATAGATGAGAGAATTGATCCAAGTCAGAGCAGGTGATTCAACTGGCCTAGTCAACAAATAGTCTCTCCACCATTTCTTGGCAGAACCAGTCATCTGAAAAGCCAAAAAATCGACCTCATTGGTCTCCAAAATACCCATATTACGCAACACCTCATGACAACTATCCAGATATTCCTGAGGGTCCTTTGAAGTAGCACCACTGAAATGGTCAGAAAATAGCTTAATGAACCTGGCATGTCTCGACAACGTATCTGATAGCATGGTTGCCCCATTAGCGGGCGACACTGCTGCAACTGGCTGAATTACCCCAACGGGATTGGCTACTAGGGTCTGAACCTGAGGAGTAGTCTGAACTGGAGTGTGGGTAGTAAGAGTCAGGACCCCTCCTCCAGCCTGAGATACGGCTGCTGCAACAGGAAAAGTGCCTTTCTGGGCCACGCTCTCCATAAGGCCCACTAGACGGGCCAAAGCATCCTGAAGAACCGGGGTAGCAATAAACCCCTCGGGA
Organism: Nicotiana undulata; assembly: GCA_005239495.1. Lineage (NCBI taxonomy): Eukaryota > Viridiplantae > Streptophyta > Magnoliopsida > Solanales > Solanaceae > Nicotiana > Nicotiana undulata. The sequence goes on along the minus strand of ML259634.1, from coordinate 36,667 downwards.
ACCTGAGTTGGTCCTGCTGGAACAGTCTGAGCCGGAACCACCTCATTAATCTCAATCTGGGGTTCTGCAGCTGTGGCTGCTGCCTGAGCAACGGGCTGGGTCCTGCCCCTGCCTCGGCCTTTGCCCCTAGTAAGAGATGTTGTTGCTGGAGGTCCGGAACTCTGGTCAGCGAAAGATGAAGCACGTGTTCTCGCCATCTGCGAGAGAATAGAAGAATCCAAATAAGTATTTGAGATACAACAATCGCATGATAGAATAGAAATAAAATGGAGTTGTTTCCTAACTCAATAGCCTCTGAGAGATAAGTACAGACGTCTCCGTATCGATCCTTCAGACTCTACTAAGCCTGTTCGTGAATTGTGAGACCTAAGAAAACCTAGTGCTCTGAAACCAACTTGTCACGATCAAAATTCCCAACCTTAGGGATCGTGATGGCGCCTAACACCACACTTTATAGGCAAGCCAATGTTAGAAGGCAATTAACTAATTTCCTTAATTAATTACTTAAGCATAAATAAATGAATTTAAAGTAAACTTAATTTAAATGATTTCCAATGAAATACTCTAAATATAAAATAATAATCACTTAATTAAAACGAACCACAAACTAAGTATATAAATAACTCTAAGACTACCCCAGGTTTTGGTGTCACAATCCGCGAACTACTAAAGAATACTACAAATAATGGGCTGAAAGAAATAAGGTAATTGTTCTGAATAAAATAAAACAACGTTTATGGAAATAGAAGAAGACTCTCGGGATCTGCAGACACCGGCAGATATTCCTCGTGTCTCCAAATGAATGAACGACTGCTCTAAATATCTCTATTGCTGGTCGATACCCGGATCTGCACAAAAGAGTGCAGAGCGTAGTATCAGTACAACCGAACCCATGTACTGAGTAAGTATCGAGCCTAACCTCGACGAAGTAGTTACGAGGCTAAGGCGGGGCATTAGCAATATAACCTGTCACAATAATAATTAACAAGGCAAGAAAGAAATCTAAAATAATTAAATAGTAATAAATACAGTAACAATTTAAATTAACTCAGTCACCTCTTTTCAGGTCTCAGCTATATCCAATTCTCAAATAATTTTCAAGTTTCCAGACTTTAACTTTAAGCAAAAATAGTGTCAAAATATATAAAGAATAGTAAAATAAACATTTAAGCTTTTCAAAACTTTATTTACTTTGAAAATCAGTAAAATATAAATGTCCTTCCTTATCGCTCCTTGTTGAGGCGTGCAACCCGCTCCCACCTATTCTCCCTTATTGCTTCTAACTAAATATATCACTCTTATTACTCCTGTTGCAGCGTGCAACCCGATCCCACCTGTCCACCCTTATCACTCCTCGTTGCGGCGTGCAACCCGCTCCCACCAGACATATCATATCAATTTATTCATAAATTTCACAACTCATGCCAAGCCTTTCATAATATTTTTATCTCAACAATTATAAATAAGAAACTGTATATTTTCTCATAACTTCATCAATATCCTCTCAACCATGAAACCAACAGGAACATAAAAATATATATATATTTCGTAAAAACAATGCCAAACCCCTCAACCATTTTAAACCACAAGGAAAACCATCTAAAGCAACCAGTACACCTTCCAAAAAAACCACAACAATATATAACAACAAAATAATAAGGCCAAACAGCCATAGAAACAATAATGAACATATAACAATTAAGACAATAGTCAAAAAGTTGGGAACGGGAAAGGGGATCATGTTTAACAGACAATTTGGATGGTGCATAGATACTCGTCACCTCACCTATACACCACGCCCATGCATTTCACATAGAAAACAAGTGAGGACTCCTATTCCCTCAAGTCAAAGTTAGACCAAACACTTACCTCAATTTCGCAGGCCACTCACTGCTCAATTATTGCTTTTCCTTTTGAATTCACCTCTAACTTGCTCGAATCTAATCACAATTAACTTAATATCATTAATTATTCCTAAGTTTTCTCAAAAAACGTGAAAACCCGACCCCGGGTCTGCTTGGTCTAAACTCGAGGTTGTCACGACCCGAAATTTCCCACCGTCGAGATCGTGATGGCGCCTAACATTGAATCCTCTAGGCAAGCTAAAATGAATATTCAAATTTACTTTAGTCCTTTATTATTAGACGAAATCAGGTGAAATACAACATTATAAATAAAAGTATAAAGTGAAACAGGCTATATGTAAATAACTCAATCCACTGCCTTTACGAAATTCCAAAATATCCAAATCCCAGAATGTTGGAGTCACAACACACGGACTGTCTACGAATAATACATATAATGGTTTTAAGGAAGTAAATACATTTGTTTCTAAAATAACAAAAACAAAAATAAAGAAGTGGAAGGAGACGCCATGGCATGCGGATTCCTACATGACTACCTCGGGGTCTCCGAACGGACTGAAGGCAGCCTCCTATCTCTAATGTCTAAAGGGTCTTGTACCGGATCTGCACAACAAAAGATGTGCAGTTGTAGTATCAGTACAACCGACCCCATGTACTAAGTAAGTGTCGAGCCTAACCTTGGTGAAGTAGTGATGAGGCTAGGACACGACAACTAATACAACCTGTGCAATTTAATAATATTCGGAAGAAACAATAACAACAAGAATAACCAGTTAAGTACAAGGGAAAAGGGGAAACATGCTGGGAGAAAGAAATATCAGATAACATAAATAACGAATTAAGACAACAGTTCAAATATCTAAGTAACAACAGGAAATAACAAACACAGAGAAGATAGTACACGGCATCACCCTTCGTGTTTTAACTCTCATCCTCACCAAATAATAAATGCAAGTGCACGGCATAACCCTTCGTGCTTTTACTCTCATCCTCACAATAATAAATAGAAACGACACGCCATTACCCTTCGTGCTTTTAATATAATAACATGGCACGGTATCACCCTTCGTGCTTTACACTCTTCCTCACCCAAACAATATTAATAACATAAGTTTGGCAAGGAAAAATCAGCAATATGAACCATAAATCATAACACCTCAGCAAGGGAACAACAGTAAGAATATCACCATCTCGACAAGGGACACAACTATAACCAATCTCACTCAAGTACATATCTTTACATAAGATTCCTCAACCGAAACAAATACTCAACAATATTCATTACCGAGAATATCCACCAAATGAACAACCACTAAAGTGAAATTGAAGTTATAACACAGTACATATCAATGAAAATCACATAATTCATAATATCCGACTCACGGGCATGCTTGACACCAACGTATATGTGATGACCCAAGGGGTCATTTTATGAAGTTAGTCTCCGTTCTAGGCTTAATAGCCCTAAAAAGGTTAATTTTAACTACCTCGATTTGCGTGCACAGTCCAGGCGTAAAACATGAAAGCTTTTATGTGAAACTATAAGAAATAATAATTTCTAGAATTAAAATTTTGGTTTTAGTTGACTTGAGTCGACATTTTGAGTAAACGTACTCGGATATGTGTTTCGAGGATCCCGGGAGGTCCGCAGTAAAATATGGAACTTGGGCGTATTCCCGAAATTGAATTCCGAGGTCCCAAGTCTTAGAAATCAATTTTTAAAAGAAATTGTTTTGCTAAAATATTAATGAAATAAAGAAATGAATTGATGTTTGAAACCGTTTGTATCAGGCCCGTATTTTGGTTCCGGAGCTCGATACAGGTCTAGGTTATGGCCAAAGCCATTGCTTCCAGCAATCTGCATGAAGCCAACAACTTTGTTATTATATTTAAGCTTTGTCTGCGAAATTTGGTGAGAATCAAAATTTATTTGACGTGATTCGGATGTTTGGTTGATAAATAGTGAACTTTAAGTGTTCTGGAGAAAAATAATGATTTTTGAGGTTTAATTCATAGTTTTACATGTTATTTTCAAGATTTGATTGCATAAGCAAGTTCGTATAATGCTTTTAGACTTGCGTGCATGTTTGTTTTAGAGCCCCGAAGGCTCGGGTGAGTTTCAAATAGGTTTGGGTTGTGTTGCGCTCGTTCTTTCTTATGCTTCGACGTCGTTTCTTCAAGCATAAATGATATCATATTGAATGAGCTCCGATTTATGTTTTGAATGAAGTATTAGATTCGTATCGTAATTATGGACCTGTAACAAAAGGAATCATCGAATTTGGACATCATATGAGGATTCTATGGGCATTTTACAAAGGTTGCCAGACTTTTTTGGTTAATTACGAAATTGTCACTGACAGCGTATTAAAAAACTACACTATTTGTAAATATTAAAACCTACATATCTCTTTCATTATAAGGTCAAATTGAGTGATTCAAAAGCCTAACTTGAATAAAATTTCAAAAGGAATCCATTTGAGTCATAAAAATTGAGTTTCAGGATCGTTTGGCATAAAAAATGAGAAAGAATAACTGGCAGAAAAATATATATAAAACGGGCAGTTATTGTGATCAAAAGTGCTATTTGAGCATATGTGTGATGAGCTATATTGTGTGGTCGTGCCTTATGGTTGTAGACCTGAGTTGATGTAGCTGGTTGAGGCTAATGCCAGATATGGATTTAGAATCGGGCCTTTTGAGAAATGAGTAGAAGGTGAGTAAGTGAGGTATGAGGCTTATCGATGGTGATGTGAAGGCTACATTGCAATTGATTGTTTCATTAGACTTATGTGAGTTGGGGTGACGTGGGATCACCCACGGGCATGTGTTAGAAGTGTACAATTAGTGATTGGATGAGTCCAAGGTGAAATTTGGCACGTTCGAGGATGAACATTTGTTTTAAGAGGGGGAGAATGTAACGACCCGATCGGTCATTTTGAGAATTTAAGCTCCGTTCGGTGGTGTAAGGTCTCGGTCAGCTTCACATTGTGTATATTGACCTGTGTGCGTGGTTAGATTCAATTACCGGATAATCCGGAGTCGAATTGGAAGAAAAATTTCAATTTTTGGAAGCTTAAGTGATAAAAGTTGACCGAAGGTTTGACTTTTATGTAAACGGCCTCGAAATGAGTTTTGGTTAATGTCAAAAACTTTGTATGATGAATTTGGACTTAGACGAGTGTCCGAAATTGGTTTTGGAAGTCCGTAGAGTGATTTGAGGTATTTTGGCGAAAGTTAGAATTTCGGCGATTTCGGCCGATAGGTGAGATTTTGATATCGGGCTCGGAATGGAATTCCGAGAGTGGATGTAGGTTTGTTGTGTCATTTGGGACTTTTATAAAACATTTCACGTCAATCCGCGTTGATTTGATAGGTTTCGACGCGAGTGTTGATATTTGAAATTTTGAAAACTCATAAGTTTGATTTTTGGTTTGATTCGTTGTTTTAGTGTTGTTTTATGTGTTTTGAAACCTTGAGCGAGTCTGTGTTAGGTTATATGACTTGTTCGTGCATTTAGACGGTCTCGGGGGCCTCAGGTGTGTTTCGCATGGGCTACGGGCCATTTCTTTCAACTTTGAACTGTTGTTTTCTGGTGTCTGAAGTCTTTCATCGAGATCGCAGTGCTTCCTTCGCGATCGCGATGTGTCTTTGCGGGTCGCCAAAATTTTCTCTTCATGATCGCATAAAGATCTTCGCAATCGCGTAGCTCCACCTTTTTCCCTTCCGCATTCGCGTGAGCATCTTCGCGATCGCGTAGTACAATCCAGACAACCTCCCTTTTTCCTCTTCGCGTTCGCATAACATCATTCGCGATCGCAGAAGATAACCTACTCCTTATACGCGATAGCATAAGTTATTACGCGATCGCATAGAGCATTTTAATACATTAACCATTTCCTTCTATGCGATCGCGCCTCTGTTTCCGCGATCGCAATGAACAAACCGCCTGGGCAGAATACAAGTTACCAAAAATCGGGGTTTCACCATTTGTTTGACATATTTTGACTTCTAGAACTCGGTTTTGGGTGATTCTTTGAGGGGTTTTCACACAAATCGAATGGGTAAGTGTTCTTTAACTAGAATTGATTATATTTCATGAATTAGTTCTTGCTTTTATCATTTAATTTGTGTTTTGGGTTGAGGAAATTAGGGGTTTTGAAAGAAAACTTCTAAGATGAAATTTCATGATTTGAAAGACCAAATAACATCGAAATTTGATAAATTTAGTAAGGGTGAACTCGTATAATGAGTAACCGGAATTTGTAAAATTCGTCGGGTTCCGAGGTGCAGGCCCGGGGGTCGACTTTTGGGTCGATTTTTATAAATTAGTAAAGATTGAAACTTTATTATTCGGAATCATTCCTTATACGTGCTATGTGTGTTTTGAAGTTGTTTTAGTTGATTTTGAGCCGTCTGGAGGTCTTTCCGCCCGAGAAGTTCACTTTTGACTATCCGGTTGTCGTTTTTGAGGTAAGTATCTTGCCTAACCTTGTGTGGGGGAACGAACCCTTAGGATTGAGTCTTCTATGTTGACTGTAGCCCGCGTACGCGAGGTGACGAGTGCGTACTCGGAATTATTTACAAATAGATTGCCCCTTTAGGATTTTCGGTCCTTATGTTCCCCGCGTATGAATTTGAACCCTTGAATTCTAGTTTCATCTCTTCCTGCTCAAATTAAAAGTTAATTGCTTAGCGTTTCCTTTGCTTCTTATTTGTTCTTAATGGACTTAAATGCAAACTTTGCTTTTCCTACCGTTATGCTATATCTTCCTTCATACACTGCTTATTTGACTAAAACTAGTATGATCTCGCCCTATAATTGTTTAACAGTAATTGAAGTATCTATATGTTGGTGTCAAGCATGCCCGAGAGTCGTACATGGTGATTTAAATAATTTTCCCTTAAGTGCTACTTGAGTTTAGTTGATGACCGTCCATGTTGATGATATTTCTTGGGTGTTGCCTATCTGTTGAGCACTCGTTCAAGCTGAGTTTATTCGGTGAAGCTAATTATCTAAGTGAGATTGGTTATAGCTGATTCCCTTGCCGTGATGATTTGGTTTCTATGGTTGTGAACTTGAATATATAGAATCGTTGCCATATTTTCCTTGTTTTCCCCTCGTTATGATGTTCTCTTTGTGCTTGGCATTCCTTTCAGTGGCTACATCTTATGAGTGAGTTTTTGTCATTCTTGTGATTTAAGTCTTGTATTGATTTGCTCATCGCACCTTGCATTCGGTGTTTGTTTCTTTTGTGCATGTTGTGGCAATGTATGTTGTTTTGTCGCATTCTGCTTGTTCTCTTCAATGGATGCATTGCATATTTAAATTGGGACTACGGACGAGATTCTGGGAGCTTTCCCCCTGTACTGCATTGCATATTTAAATTGGGACTACGGACGAGATTCCGAGAGCTTTCCCTCTATACTGCCTCGCATATTTAAATTGGGACTACGGACGAGATTCCGGGAGCTTTCCCCCTGTACTACATCGCATATTTAAATTGGGACGGACGAGATTCCGGGAGCTTTCCCCCTGTACTGCATTGCATGACAAATTTGAGTTACGCAATGACTTCCAGTGGTTTTGTCATTGAGGAGATTTGGATCGAAAGATATACACGCACACACACACACACACACACACACACACACACATATATATATATATATATATATATTGAAATGTATAGCTGAAAAGCAATTATCTCCAGAAAAAGTTATGTCTGAAGGACTTCTATTTCGAAAGTATATTTGAAAAGTATGTCTTGTAGCAAAATGATATTTGAAAGAGCAGTATTTGGGAAAGTATATTTGAACACCCCGTATTTTGAAGGAACTATGCTTTAAAGATTCCTCTTTATAAAAATATATAAATATACATTCAGAGAAAGTATGTTTCAAAGAAGAAATTTCTCTATTCCGAAATGATTATATCTTTAAAGCTTTCGAAATAAACTCACGATTTAAAGGTTTTCACTCGAAGTTTTGACCAGTTTTATTGAGTTTATTGGCTAAGGCCTGATGTGAATAAATTGATGCAGTGCTGAGTTGCTAGTGTTCTATTGGGTTGTGATTCCTTACATTTGGCTTGCATTCTTTCCATTCTCTTTGCGTATTTCTATTATGATGTTCGTTGATCGTAATCGCTGAATTTTCTTTCGTATTATTCTATCGTACCGTTAATTATAGCGAAAAATATTTAGATAGATATTATGTTTCGGTCATTTTTACATTTATGTCTTTTCACTAATTAGACCAGTGGTGTCTTGACTATTCGTCGTCACTACTTCACCTAGGTTAGTCTTGATACTTACTGGACACCGCTGTGGTGTGCTCATACTACACTTCTGCGCATTTTTGTGTGCAGATCCAGGTAATTGTTGTTATTAGCTGCGTGAATCGCTGATGAGGAGACTCAAGGTAAACCTGTTGCTGCGTTCGCAGGCTTCAGAGTCGCCTTCCTATTTATTTCAATTGTACTTATTATTTCTAGACAGTTATATTTAGATTCGGTAGAAAGATTTCGTAGAGCTTATGACTTGTATTTACCGGGTTTTGGGAAATTGTAAACTTTGTCAAGATTTCTATATCGAGACTGTTATAATTCCTTTATTATGTTGTTGTTCGGTGAAAATGTTAGGCTTACCTAGTCCCTAAGACTAGGTGCCATCACGATACCCAACAGAGGGAAATTTGGGTCGTCACATGTGGGATCGGGTTGCATGCCGCAACAGGAGTAATAGGGGTGATATATTTAAGGAGGAGCAATAAGGGTTCATAGGTGGGAGCGGGTTGCACGCCTCAACAAGGAGCGATAAGGGAGGACATTTATATTTTTACTGAATTTCAAAGAAAATAAAGATTTGAAAAGCTTAAATGTTTATTTTACTATTCTTCATATTTTTGGCACCACTTTTATTTAAAGTTAAAGTTTGGAAACTTGGAAATTATTTGAGAAATTGGTTATAGTTGAGACCTGGAAAAGGCGGCTGAGTTATTTTACTGTCGTTGCAGTGTTTATTTATTTGTTTAGATTTCCTTCTTGCTTTATATATAATTATCAAAGGTTATATTGCTATAGCCGCGCCGTATCCTCGTCACTACTTCGTCGAGGTTAGGCTCGTCACTTACTCAGTACATGGGATCGGTTGTACTGATGCTACACTCTGCACTCTTTTGTGCAGATCCAGGTACTAGCCAGCAGTAGAGATTTTTTTTTTGAGCAGCCATCCATACATTCGGAGACACGAGGTATATCTGCCGGCGTTCGCAGATCCCGAGAGTCTTCTCCTATTTTTATAAAACTGTTTTAGTATATTCAGAACAGTTACACTATTTCTTTCAGCTCAGTATTTGTAGTATTCTTTAGAAGTTCGTGAATTGTGACACCAGACCCTGGGGTAGTTGTAGAGTTACTTATATATTGTGGCTCGGTTTATTTAAGTGTTTATTATTTTATGTTTGGAATTATTCATTGAAAGTCAGTAGCTTAAGTTTATTTTATAATTGTTTATTATGTTTAAATGGATAATCAAAGGTAAATAGCTAATCGAACTCTAACATTGGCTTGCCTAGCAAGTGTGGTGTTAGGCGCCATCACGATCCCTAAGGTTGGGAATTTGGGTCGTGACAAGTTGGTATCACAGCACTAGGTTGCTTAGGTCTCACAATTCACGAACAAACTTCGTAAAGTCTGAAGGATCGGTACGGAGACGTCTGTACTTATCTCTCAGAGGCTATGAAGTTAGGAACAATTTCACTTCTATTCTACTCTATCGTGCTAATTTATTCTACCATTGATGATTGAACTTGTCTATTCTTGTCCTCTCACAAATCTCGACAATACGCAAAGCGTCTACAACCGGACAAGAGGTGAAGCCCCAATGACAGCTACGATTAGGGGAAGAGAAAGAAGCGGAGCTGAGTCTAAAGCTCGAACATCATCACCTATTGTACAGTCTCAAATGGATCTAGGCGCGGAGGTTCTAGCTCAGTCGGTACATGTTGGACTAGCCCATATCACAGAAGGATTTATAGCTACTCTAGTGTTGCATAACAAGGGAATAGTTGAAAGCAACGGGGTTGATTTATATGAGCCGTGAAGTTTAAAATTTTAAATTATCAGGCATTGTGACCTATTACTTCGTGCCAAGTGGAAAAGTCCACCGTCAAGGAATAGATTGCGGGGTCATGTGTTATATCGGTTTTGTCTTGGAACGTATAAGGCCGGAGATGTTGCAAGAGATAAAGTTGGGACTTGCGATATGTTTGCCTCCTTAATAACCCTATACCTCATTACCAAAGGAGTTATATAACCAACTTTAAATCTACAGAAGGTTTACTCAGTGTGGAAGTCACAGTTACAAATTTTGGGGTCCTCCATAAGAAGTACAGTGGTTGACAAGCTTCTAGACTATATGGTTTGTGCCAAGGTTTATCTGTATAGAGCTCTATTTTTGGGATCATTGTGCATCAATAGAGATGAGAGCTACCCCAAAAAGAATAATGAAAAAGTATATGAATAAAGGGGGTAGCTAAGCAATTTTGAGTTAACATAGTAAAAGAAGAAATTGGCCGCCGGCGTTTGTGACAAGCCTACGAAGAGGATGACCAGCCAATGAAGCATCAATTATTTGACTCAGTTCTTATAAATGCTTTTGAAAGATTTGTTTCTCGAACTCTCTATAATATGTGGCGCATAAGGTTTGAACGGTTGTATCAAGTCATATGACAGTGTCAGAATATGCCATCAGGTTCGATGAGTCAGCCCGTCATACTCCTACATCAATTCATATAGCCAGAGAGCAAGTCCACAGACTCATTAAAGGACTCAAATATGATTTTAAAATTTTGGATAACTCAGGGCAGGTTGATACTTCATTTCGGCTAGTGATAGAAACTGTCCTAGACTTGGGAGAGTCATATTTCATCAGTGCACTCAGGCTATGTGCCCCATTGCATTTACAATTAACTTATGACCAGCTAGGGAAAAAGTAGTCGGAATGTCGAAAGTGGAGATCAGATTCCTAGAGGTGGAGACCCAGCCTGCTGATATATTTTCTATGGTATGGCTGAGGTCGATAAATTAAATGGTATCATTTCAAGAACAATCTCTAATTAGTATAAAGTGATGATTTTCTGAAATTAATACGGTTATGCGTATCCAATAAAAAAATCTTCTAATATGCTCTACTCTCGGGTGAGCTTCGTAACTCAAAAATCTACTTATGTGAATACTTGTATTGAGAAGTCCTATGGAAATGTAACGACCCGGCCGGTCGTTACGTAGCACGTGCATTATTTTCTCTGTTTCTGCCTTGTTGTAGCTTGGTTAGATTGTTCATGAGATGTTGGAGTCGGTTGGTTTGGGTTCGGAGTGGTTATAGAAGGAATTGAGACACTTAGTCTCTAAAAGTAGCCTTAGAGTTGGAAAAGTCAACCCAGAGTTGACTTATTGGTAAATGACCTCGAAATGCAGATTTTATGGCTCGGATAGCTTCGTTAGGTGATTTGGGACTTAGGAGTGTTTTCGGAATGTTTTTGTAATGTCCGGTGTAGAATTAGGCTTGAATTGGCGAAAGTTAATTTTGGCGATTTCCGGCCGGCAGTGGAAAATAGGTTATCAGGGTCGGAATGGAATTCCGACAGTTGGAACAGGTTTGTAATGTCATTTTGGATGTGTCTGCAAATTTCAGGTCAATCGGAGTTGTTTTGGGTAGTTTCGGCATCGTTGGTGGAATTTAGAAGTTTCAATGTTCATAGGCTTGAATTCAATGAGTTTTGGAGTTTTGATGTTGTTTTTGGTGTTTCGAAGGCTCGACTAAGTTTGAATGATCATATATGATGCGTTAGTATGTTTGGTTGGGGTCCCGAGGGGCTCGGGATGGTTTCGGGTGATTAACGAGAAGTTTGGAATGGGATGCTATTTCTAAAGTTATGTTGTTGTTGGTGTTTTCGCACCTGCGGAAGGGGAGCCGCAAGTGCGGTCCCGCAGGAGCGGACCGGGATCCGCAGGTGCGAGAATGGGCTGGGTTGATGAGTTTCCGTAGGTGCGAGGAATATTTCGCACCTGCGAGATTGCAGGTGCGGATTTGGGAGGTTCCAAGGGAGATCGCAGTTGCGGAAGGAGGATCGCACCTGCGAAGCCGCAGGTGCGAGTAAGTGGTCGCAGGTGCGAGATCCCTGGACATAAAGTATAAAAACCAGCCTTCGCGAATTTTGGCCATCTTTCTCAATATTTCATCCGGGTTGGAAGCTTTTGAGAGGGAATTCGATAGTGCTTCGTGGAGGTAAGATTTTTGGACTCTAAACTCGTTAATGCATGATTAAAGGTCAGATTAATGATGGGAAATTTGGGAAAAATCACTGAAAATGGGTAGTTAGGGCTTGGGGTTAAGAGGCTTTGAAATGGGGATTTGAGGGGTCATTTGGACTCCGATTTCTATGTTCTTGGTATGTATGGACTCGTGGGAGGATGAGGTTTCTTGTGGTGTAAATTTTATAGAGTTCCGAGATGTGGGCCCGGGGGGCGGGTTTGATCAATTTCGGATTTTGAGTATTTTTGATAGATTTCGATGAGGATTCATTCTTTAGCATATTATAATGATATACATCTGATTGTTGGTAGATTTGGAGCACCTGGAGGCCGAATTTCTAGGCAAGGGCATTGTGGAGTAGTATTTTAGCCGGTTTTGAGGTAAGTAACGTCTTCAACCTTGGAACTGAGGGTTCGAAACCCCAAGTTTACCTGATATTTTGTGTTAACTAAGGTGACACACTTGCCAAGTGACGGGCATGTGGGCGTATATCGATTGTTGTGGCCTGGATCATCCCATGGCATTGTCTAATGGTTGATTCAAACTGATACTTGTACTGCGAAGGTGGAGATTTCCTTGAACATATTAGAAATCATGATAAGTGTAATTGCTAAGGCTTCATGCCAATGTGTTTAGACTAAAACGGTCAATTGTTGTTGTCTCTATCTGTAGTTATTTACTATCATGAACTCAGTCCTGTTGTAGCATACATCTTAATGCCTTAGTCTTAGCCTTTGTTGGTTATATTGCATTATCATTGTTTGGGCTGAATTATACATATTTGAGAGCATTGTGAGTGAGACTTGAAAGTATTGACTGAATGAGGCCTAGAGCTGGATTTTTGAGACAGTTATGAGATCGGACTGCACACCGTAGCGATCGTTGAATCATACCTTTGTTGGTTTGATATAGCGCTTGGGCTTATAAGATCCCCTCCAGAGTCTTTACAACCCCAGAGAGCGCACATATATTGAGGGATGGATCTTCCCTGGACATGGATCTTGTCCGAGTGATATGTTCTGGAGATGGATCTTCTCCAAGGTGTCTTGTTCCGGAGATGGATCTTCTCCGTGGGGCTGGATTGGCTTTTTTACTCAGTACCGAGTGACTATGTCACTGTGTGTTTCCATATTCTGGGATGGATTTTCCCTGGGCCTGATGGCCAATTCGAGTACGAGTGGACTTCCTTGTGAGAGTTTGGATACTGTATACATAGTATTTCTGATTTGACACGAACTTATGCAAGTTTACAAACATAACTCGGTGCATTTCGCTTACTTTCTACTATAGTGGTGTCATGTTCAAACTATTTGTTGTTGTACAAATTACCGGAGATTTAGTCTGTCACTACCTCTCAGCCCATAGGTTGTTTTCGTTACTTATTGAGTTGGTGTACTCACGTTATACCCTGCACCTCATGTGCAGGTCCAGGTACATTGAGATCCAGCTCTGGTCAGTGAGTCACAGCAATTTCATCGGAGTTGATGAGGTAGCAGCTGGCGACCGTGATCTCGTCATCTCTTTGTTTCTACCTGTCGTATTTATTTTCAGACATGTTGGTCATTTCTTTTCGAGTTGTATTATGTATTAGTAGCTCATGACTGTGTGACACCGGATCCGGGAGTTGTAGATTTTGGGTTTTTGGTTTCATAAGTTTCTTTTAAATACTGATCTTTATTATATTCGACTTCAGGCAGTTGAGAAATGGTAATTTCCTTAATAAATGGTTCAGGATTAGTTACAATAGGTGGCTGGCCTGGTTTCACGATAGGCGCCATCACGACTCCGAAATTGGGTAGTGACAGGAAATAACTGCTTCTAGATCACGTGTTGTAATTTTGTTTAACGGAAAATATTTAAAGGAAGGAAATGGAATGTTTTTGATTGGCACGATACATATATTGCTTGTGATTCAGAATTGAGGATGAGATCCTCGCATTGTAATATGATTTGAGATGTTTAAATCGGCTACGAGCCGCAGTGGAAGTTATGTAAGGACGAGGTCCAGGTGATGGAAAATTCTTGTGTTTAAAGTCTCCCTTGTGAATTAAAACTTTACTATAGTACTGGTAGGGAGTCATGCCTGTTAGGCTTATTCAAAAATATATGTATAAAATAATGATAATGATCATAATAATAAATGAATAAATAATAATAATAAAAGTAATACTAATAATAATTAAAAAAATAAACTAATTAATTAACTGTGTATAATTTGCCAAATCCGTATAAGAATTATTGAGCTTTGACCTGCGAGGTATGTTCCAACCATGTGGCGTTAAATGAGACACGTTAAGTCGGGTATATAATTATGGGGTCTTCAGGAATCACATCTCGTTATCAGTATTGTGAAGGTTTGAAAAGAGATTATTGTTAACGTGAAGCTGTTTGATGATTCTGTAAGTGACTATGAACAACTATTAAGAGCATATTGAGCCGAAAGGATGTTCCATTCGAATTGTCACGACCCAAAATCTATAGGTCGTGATGGCGCCGGACACCACTGTCAGACAAGCCACCCCTCAACAAGTTAAGATACTTTCCTGTTTAACATTTTCGAAATCGTTGCCTTTTTCTGTATTTCATAATCAAAAGAATAAACTTTCGTGAATTAAACACGACAAGAAGTCAATTTAGTTTAATAAGATAAATCTCATCACATACCCAGAACCCGGTGACACAAGTACATGAGCAACTTCTAAGGATTTATACAATTATACAACGCTTGTCCGAGGAACAAATTGGACCAAGACTATAAAGATAAAATGTAAATACATAGAAGGGAGACTCTGTCCGCTGCGGAACGCCTCCGGATGAATGCAGCTCATATAAGTCTCCAAATCAATAACTGCACTATTAAGGTACCTGTGCAACAAAATGCACAGAAAGTGTAGTATGAGTACATAAACATATATGTACCTAGTGAGTATCCCGTCTAATCTCGAAGAAGTAGTGACAAGAGGTCGACTTGACACTCATTAAGGTCCAACAGTATAATATAAAAGAGTATAATGAAAACGGTAGGCATGTAGACAGTGAACATAAAGTATGAATAAAGCACAGGGATCCAAGTAAAGACTGAAAGTAAATAACAATTTCCACTTTCTTTTCCCCCAATTATCTGTCAAGTCAACATCCATGAAACAGTGCCAAATAATCATGCGCACACAGGAATAAGACAACCGGCCGGAGTCATAAGGGAAATATCTATGCACTGCCGAGGATCGAACGGCCTGTCCCATAAGTGCATTCTTATCGTAGTATAATCTCATCTATGCACTGCCGAGGATGGCCCGTCCCATAAGTGCATTCTTACCATAATATAATCTCTCAGGTGCACTGCCGATGATCGAACGTCCAATCCCAAAAGTGCACCTTTCAATCCGTCGTGGCGTACGGCCCGCTCCCATGAGAGTATGGAAATCACACTCCGCTCGCGGAATGTAAATTGCGAAGAGGTCACATGCACACACAATAACACTAACATTTCCTTTCCAAAATCAATTTTCTTCCAAATTTATCAAATTTCATAAATCTCAAGGGATCATACTATGTACATCAGGAATTCATAACAAATAATTAACTGCAAGGAAGAATATAAAGCATGATGTGGGCCTAACTACCCGGACGTGACAATAATAGCCGATACGTACGGACTCTCGTCACTTTGTACGTACGTAGCCCCCAAAACACTTACACATAGCGTACAAATCACCTATGGGGAATATTCCCTCTTACAAGGTTAGAAAGGAGACTCACCTAGCTCCGAAGATTCATAACCGGCTTCCAAGCCTCTACGACGACTTCAATGGATGCACGACGCCCCAAACTATCCAAATAGCGACAATTCAATGAAAATATACTCTATTGTTCATAACAAATTCAAATTACAAAGTTCCCCAACCCGGCTCAATGAAATGACCAAAATGCCCTCAGGCCCACATGCCCGGACTTTAAAATTTCTTGAAGAAAATCTCTACCCGAAGCTTTACTAGTTTAATTACATAATTTACTCCAATATTTATGCTCAATTCGTGGCTACAACCAAATTTTATCAAATTCTAGGTTTCCTTGAAAAATTCACATATTTCCTCAATTTCTCATATCAAATCTATGTAATAATCTTGTATTTAATCTTAGAAATGAGTAGAAAAATCTTACCTCTGAAGCTTGATGAAATCCCCCTTGAAATGCTCTCCAAAATCGCCCATAGCCATTGAAAAATGAGAGAGAAATGCCAAAAATCCCGTTTTAAATTAAACACTGCCCAGAACTAACCCTATGCGATCGCACCAACCTGCCTGCGATCGCACATGCCACTCTCCAGCTCACTCCACGATCGCATCTCAAGCCTCGCAATCGCACAGGCCAAGCCCCATCCTTCTCCGCGGTCGCATTGCACCTCATGCGATCGCGTAGGCCGAATTCCAGCTCCCAAAATTTCTTCTCCGCAATCACACCACTAAGGTCGCGATCGCACTGAGTCCCCAAAACACCAGAAAATCAGCAGCAACAAGACACTTGGAAATAACCCGGAACCACCCTGAAAAAACACCCGAGGCCCTCGGGACCCCGTCAAAACACACGACTCAATCCCATAACCTCACACGGACTTGTTCGAGGCTTCAAATCCCATTAAACAACGCCAAAATCACGAATCGTGCTAAAATTCAACTTTATGAACTTTGAAATTTCAAACTTCCACCTCTGATGCCGAAACCCGTCAAATCACCTTCGATTGACCTCAAATTTTGCACACAAGTCATATTCAACATTACGGACCTGCTCCAACTTTCGAAATCGCATTCTGACCCCGATATCAAAATTTCCATTTCCGATCGGATTCTTCAAAAACCATCAAATTTCTAACTTTAGCCAAATGACTTCAAAATAACTTACGGACGTCCGAATTCACTTCCGATCGTGCTCCCAACTCCAGAATCACCATACGAAGCTATTCCCAGACTCGGAATCCCAAACGGACATCTATAACACTAAAATGCCTTCAAGCCAAACTTAGGAAATTCCTTCAAAAATGCTGACTTCCACAATATACGCTGAAACGCTCCCGGATTATCCAAAACCCGATTCGGACATACGCCCAAGTCCGAAATCACCATACGAACCTGCTGGAACCTTCTGATCCTAATCGCGAGGTCGTTTACTCCAAATTCCAATCTTAGTCAATTTCTTCAACTTAAGGCTTCCGAAATGAGAATTTTCTTTCCAATTTGACTCCGAACTTCCTGAATCTCAACTCCGACCATACGCACAAGTCATAATATCTGAAATGAAGTTGTTCATGACTTCTAACCGCTGAATGACGTGCTAGAGCTCAAAACGACATATCGGATCGTTACATTCTCCCCCACTTAAACAGACGTTCGTCCTCGAGCATGCCAAGAACTGCCCTGAAGTTATCTGAAATCACTGTTTAATACCTCGTGCACCTGCCCGTGCTGCCACAAACCAGTTGAACAACTAAGCTTGAAACAAATCTGAAGATACCCTCCTTTATCCATACCGCAAGTTCCGAACTCAATTCCAACACCGGAAATTCGCAGTCAGGCATGTTCCCAATACATGAACATCATGACAATTACCACATGAGGCACCAGAACCCAACTGCGTACCTTTGTTGAATCAGCACCGCACACCGCATAATCCATCATCTAACCACAATGACGCTCCATGAACTTTAACAGCCAAAATTCTACGAACTTGATGCTCTCAATGCACCTTATAAGATATATACATACACCATGTTATGATGTTGACGATACCACCACAATGGAGGAAATGCGTAGAAATTTCTAACCAATTGCAGAGTTAACCAAACATTGAATCCTTCCTCTTGACTAAGACCATCATCTCATTACGAACCAATAAGGGTAACTATCCTTTAATGTATTTCACATAATCTTATCGCACTGATCCCTGATGCAATAATCTTGTGTCACCCAGTATGAGCTGCTCAGGCAACCAATCACCCCAGACATGACCAACAGTCTCACACGATGCCACAATGCGCCAATAGGCCACAATTCGAACATGATACATAAGGAAATGACTCAGGAAGGGACTACTCGACTTACGCAACTCATATGAACTTTCCTCAGATAATAGGAAGTAAAACACAAGAAAAATAAATATAGGAACCTTACTCAACATCACATTGTTGCGGCGTGCAACCCGATCCAAATAACATACCCGTGGCGGCGTGCCACCCGATCCCATCATAAAATTTACATAAGGAAATATACACGGAGCTGAATAGCTCACTATTACAAATTGTTGAATATCGGTCACAAGCACGCTAAGTGCATAATACCATGCTGAGGAGACTGATAGAGCCATATGCTACAAAACTTAAGCATAACTGAGGTGTGATATATACACTTTGAATCTCAAGAGCTCTCCTGCTCACATAACATCATTACTACGCAGAACTTCAGCACATAGGAATTTATCAAGTCGTCTCACAACTCACACAACACAATCATAATATTACATGAATCTGACGAAGACGGAACAACATCTGATATTCCAACACCCCTCCTTGAGGAGAGTTATACTGAAATGAATACATTTGACTCACATGAAGCCCACAATATTGTTTTAATCCATTCACACACTTCAAGTTGATTCTGCTTGCACTAAACTAGGTTACTAGCCTTACCTGGGTTCGTATTAACCCACTTCCTTCCATAATACGCAAGAGCAACCATCATAGCCGGGACAAACACCCATAATCCACAACCAAATGAACTGAACGCCTTCCAGGCAAAAATTCTCAAATAAGTAATATTGCAATTTCTTATACTTGGTCTAAATCTTCAATCAATCAGGTGACTACACGTCACACTTATGAAATCTTTCCGCGGTCAAGCTCCCCCGACTTTTCACACAAGGTAACAAGTTTGCACACCCATACTACCGACCACACAAATGCTGCAACACACATCAAGAACCGATGACCAAGACACAAGCCTCTTTCACCGAACATCGATCTCATGTGACACTGAAGATAACCCAGCTTATTCTAAACATGCAAATCCTTTTCTCTTGCTCCTCCGAGCTCATGAGTCATTGTTAACACCAAACCGCAATCTCGATTCTTACTTCCAGTTCCACACCGACTACCGCTCCCAACATGCTGATATGGAGTATCATAGAAATTTCATCATAATTCCTGAACCACTAATAGGGTGAACACTTTATCATATAGAGAACATTTACTTACCTCAATTCACGAGAATCATAACAACACACGAGCGAATTCTCACAATCACAATACCTGCTAATTCCTTAAGTAGTGGTCTGAACCACCATAAACCTTCCGGGATCCGCCTATACCTGACAGGCTATAGCACTTGAATGCTTCCAATGAAATCTGTTACAACGGCCGACATGACCCACACGCATCTGCACAACCCATACACATATTCAATCACACCGAAGGAACTGATCACTACCGTGCAGGTGCCATTTCAATCATGGCTAACCAATCTTTCTTCTTTGATCATCTTTATTGCCTCGGAGATAGTAGTAACTTCCTCAAACTCATAACAAACTCAACCCTCACTCATCCCGAGTGACCTTGAATTCACAAGACCATGCTGCCTAAATCCCGCAACCCGTCTCACAACCTCCTGAAAAATCTTTCTACAACCCGGAGTCTATTTCTCTCACTCCTCCAATACTATCTTGCATTCTGAAAATAACATAGGATACTCCAATCATATTTCCCTTTTTCTCAAAAATCACACTGCAAAAGCTCGATTCTCAATCATACTGTTGCTTGAAACCCTTAAATACCGCGTTCTCTAACCTTTGAACTTACTAGGACCGCTGCTGAGAGTCACCCACTCTGACTGGCCCCGGATATGATCAACTCCAAGGCTCTTCTAGCACATGAACACCCTTTTCAATGAAGCATGTGACTGAGTCACTACCCTTACAGCTCGCCCATGCCTTAAGCATAAATTCTGAATCTCCCAAAACATAGGTTTTAGTCCAATAGGACCAACTTTTGCACACATTCATCAAATCCCATGCACAATCACCATTTTACTCCTTTCCCCTTAGTTGTACTGACTTGCCAATATACTGACAATCCGCAACCCTATGAGAACATTATCCTACAACCCTACTGCAGGTGGTGGGACTCCCCCACTTAGCCCGAAGCTACTCCTGCACCCTTCTAGACCCTGTTGAGATCCCTTCTCCTTTGCTAACATGCTCTTGCTCAACCCACTCGTTCATCCCTTCTGAATTAACCTTCTAGCACTCCCTAAATACCCAAATCCCCTAGCACCAGTCACACATTCTGCCTCCTACCGAATAGCCACTATGATTCCTTGCAGAAACTAGCCAACAACACAACCGCTAACCTATTCCCAGAAGATAACCCACATGTGGAAATCACCAACTGACACCTTCTAACGACGCTGAAATGCCCACTCTCTGCAACATCAATACCCCATCCTAAGCAGGTTCTCATTCACCAACTTCCAGTCCATCCGCTCTTCATGGACATCTACTAAATGCGCTACAATATCTTCCAATTTACCACTATGTTGCCGCTCTCCCACTTTGGTTAACCTCATTCCTTTAAGCACTAATAGAAATTTAGCCGCCGCCTGACACTTCTCACATGACTTCCTTCATCGAATGATGCCCAATTGTTGCCTCAATTCAATATCATTCTCTGCAGCTCTTAAACCGGCAGATCACCATGACTTCAAACTCTCCGAGGATCATCTTTCTCGAGCTGCCTTCATTAGAAATAACTATTCAGTCCTGAACCACCACGCACCACTATCTCTGACAACCGCTTCTTCAATACTACTTCACAACACTCTGACCCAATGCAACCGAAGAGCTATAACACCGGTGAACTTAACACATTCTATTCGATCAAAACAACGATACCACATCACATGTGAATATTCCACCTCACCTGAAAACACCAAGTCTTACTACTTGTCAACCCAACTTGACCATTTGTAGTCCAATTGCCTTTCCTCCGCCGGACTAAAATACTAAAATATCGAAATCACGCTCTGAGAAGACCTCCCTTCAAGTCATTCATTGCCCCTACATATGGGCAAGCATCCTACCATCATATCAACACCGCGTGATGACCAATCGTAAGCATCATAACTACCTGAGCGTAGACTCAAGGCTCTAAAAAACACAGCTACTAAGTTGAAACAACCTATTATCCTTCTGCATGGAAACAACAACAGCCCCAACCAACTACGTATGGAAAACATCATGCACCCTATTCGTAGCACCATTTCAATTCCTCAAATTCCTGATTCATAACAAGCGCTTCGCGACGGGTAAGATTGAGTAGGAAGAAACATAGGCATAAGCCTTAAGGGAATCAAATCGCACGATGAGGAATCAAGAAGGGAAGTACTCCTAACATCCCTGTAGCCTCTCGAAGATAAGTACAGACGTCTCTGTACCGATCTGCAAGACCTACTAGACTTGCTCATGACTCGTGAAACCTAAGGGAACCTAGGGCTCTGATACCACATTGTCACGACCCAAAATCTATAGGTCGTGATGGCGCCGGACACCACTGTCAGGCAAGCCACCCCTCAACAAGTTAAGATACTTTCCTGTTTAACATTTTCGAAATCGTTGCCTTTTTCTGCATTTCATAATCGAAAGAATAAACTTTCGGGAATTAAACACGACAAGAAATCAATTAAGTTTAATAAGATAAATCTCATCACATCCCCAGAACCCGGTGACACAAGTACATGAGCAACTTCTAAGATTTATACAATTATACAACGCTTGTCCGAGGAACAAATTGGACAAAGACTATAAAGATAAAATGTAAATACATAGAAGGGAGACTCTGTCCGCTGCGAAACGCCTCCGGATGAATGCAACCCGTATAAGTCTACAAATCAATCACTGTACTATTAAGGTACATGTGCAACAAAATGCACAGAAAGTGTAATATGAGTACATAAACATATATGTACCCAGCGAGTATCCCGTCTAATCTCGAAGAAGTAGTGACGAGAGGTCGACTTGACACTCACTAAGGTCCAACAGTATAATATAACATAGTACAATGAAAACGGTAGGCATGTAGACAGTGAACAACAAGTATGAATAAAGCACTGGAATCCAAGTAAAGACTGAAAGTAAATAACAATTTCCACTTTCTTTTCCCCCAATTATCTGTCAAGTCAACATCCATGAAACAGTGCCAAATAATCACGCGCATATAGGAATAAGACAACCGGCTGGAGTCATAAGAGAAAATATCTATGCACTACCGAGAATCGAACAGCCCGTCCCATAAGTGCATTCTTATCGTAGTATAATCTCATCTATGCACTGCCGAGGATCGAACGGCCCATCCCATAAGTGCATTCTTACCATAATATAATCTCTCAGGTGCACTACCGAGGATTGAACGGCCCGTCCCAAAAGTGCACCTTTCAATCCGACGTGGCGTACGACCCGCTCCCATGAGAGTGGGGGAAATCACACTCCGCTCGCGGAATGTAAATTGCGAAGCGGCCACATGCACACACAATAATACTAACATTTCCTTTCCAAAATCATTTTTCTTCCAAATTTATCAAATTTCATAAATCTCAAGGGGGAGCTACGTACAATAATAGCTGCTACGTACGGACTCTCGTCACTTTGTACGTACGTAGCCCCCAAAACACTTACACATAGCGTACAAATCACCTATGGGGACAATTCCCTCTTACAAGGTTAGAAAGGAGACTCACATCGCTCCGAAGATTCATAACCGGCTTCCAAGCCTCTACGACGACTTCAATGGATGCACGACGCCCCCCAAACTATCCAAATAACGACAACTCAATGAAAATATACTCTATTGTTCATAACAAATTCAAATTACAAAGTTCCCCAACCCGACTCAATGAAATGACCAAAATGCCCTCGGGCCCACGTGCCCGGACTTTGAAATTTCTTGAAGAAAATCTCTACCCGAAGCTTTACTAGTTTAATTACATAATTTACTTCAATATTTATGCTCAATTCGTGGCTACAATCAAATTTTATCAAATTCTAGGTTTCCTTGAAAAATTCCCAAATTTCCTCAATTTCTCATATCAAATCTATGTAATAATCTTGTATTTGATCTTAGAAATGAGTAGAAACATCTTACCTCTGAAGCTTGATAAAATCCCCCTTGAAATTCTCTCCAAAATCTCCCATAGCCATTGAAAAATGAGAGAGAAATGCCAAAAATCCCATTTTAAATTAAACACTGCCCAGAACTAACCCTATGCGATCGCTCCAACCTTCCTGCGATCGCACAGGCCAAGCCCCAGCCTTCTCCGCGATCGCATTGCACCTCCTGCGATCGTGTAGGCCAAATTCCATCTCCCAAAATTTCTTCTCGCAATCGCACCACTAAGGTCGCGATCGCACTGAGTCCCCAAAACACCAAAAAATCAGCAGCAACAAGACACTTGGAAATAACCCGGAACCACCCCAAAAATACACCCGAGGCCATCGGGACCCCGTCAAAACACACGAATCAATCCCATAAACTCACACGGACTTGTTCGAGGCTTCAAATCCCATTAAACAATGCCAAAATCGCGAATCGTGCTAAAATTCAACTTTATGAACTTTGAAATTTCAAACTTCCACCTCTGATGCCGAAACCCATCAAATCACCTCCGATTGACCTCAAATTTTGCACACAAGTCATATTCAACATTACGGACCTTCTACAACTTCCGAAATCACATTCCGACCCCGATATCAAAATTTCCACTTTCGGTCAGATTCTTCAAAAACCATCAAATTTCTAACTTTAGCCAAATGACTTCAAAATACCTTACGGACGTCCAAATTCACTTCCGATCGCGCTCCCAACTCCAAAATCACCATACGAAGATATTCCCAGACTCGGAATCCCAAACAGACATCTATAACCCTGAAATGCCTTCAAGCCAAACTTAGGAAATTCCTTCAAAAATGCTGACTTCCAGAATATACGCCGAAACGCTGCCGGATTATCCAAAACATCCGGACATACTCCCAAGTCTGAAATCATCATATGAACCTGTTGGAACCTTCTGATCCTGATTCCGAGTTCGTTTACTCCAAATTCCAGTCTTAGCCAATTTCTTCAACTTAAGGCTTTCGAAATGAGAATTTTCTTTCCAATTTGACTCCGAACTTCCTGAATCTCAACTCCGACCATACGCACAAGTCATAATACCTAAAATGAAGTTATTCATGACTTCCAACCGTTGAACGATGCGCTAGAGCTCAAAACGACCTGTCGGGTCGTTACACGAATGGTCAGGCGAGTGTGGGTTGAACTTTCAGAAACTTAAGATTTTCCTTGACTTCAGCACCGGTGTTGGTATTACCATCAGGTTCAGGTTCTTTCACGGTGCATTGTGACGCTTCCCGAGTTGGACTTGGAACATTGTTAATGCAGGATGGTAGAGTGATTGCGTACGCATCTCGTCAGTTGAAGGTCCATGAGAAGAATTACCATGTTCATGACATAGAGTTGGCAGCCATTGTTTATGCATTGAAAATTTGGAGGCACTATCTTTATGGCGTGCCGTGTGAAGTTTTTACTGACCATCGCAGTCTCCAGTACTTATTCAAGAAGAAAGATCTAAATTTGAGGCAGCGAAGATGGTTAGAGTTACAAAAAGATTATGATGTCACCATATTGTATCACTCGGGGAAAGCCAATGTGGTGGCCGATGCATCGAGTAAAAAGGCCTTGCATATATTCCAGTTGGTGAGAGACCACTGGCTTCAGACATTTAGATGTTGGCTAATCAGTTCGTGAGGTTGGATATTTCGCCCAACAGTGTTCTAGCTTGCATAGTCGCTCGGTATTCTCTAATCGAGCATATCCAGAAGCGGCAGGATGGTGACCCACATTTGGTTGTTCTTAGGGACATAGTTCAGCACGGTGATGCCAAGCAGGTTATTGTTGGAGATGATGGTGTTTTGAGGATACAGGGTTGGTTATGTGTGCCTAATGTTGATGGCCTTCGTTAGTTGATCCTTGAGGAGGCTCACAGTTCTAAGTATTCCATTCACCCAAGGGCAGCTAAAATGTACCAAGATTTAAGGCAGCATTATTGGTGGAGAAGGATGAAAAAGGACATTGTGGCGTATGTGGCTCGTTGCTTAAATTTTCAGCAGGTAAAGAACGAACATCAGAGACCTGGTCGTTTGCTACAGCAGATAGAGATTCCTTAGTGGAAGTGGGAGCGTATAACTATGGACTTCGTTGTTGGGCTCCCACAGACTCAGAGGAAATTTGACGCAGTTTGGGTTATTGTGAATAGGCTGACCAAATCAGCACATTTCATTCCCGTGGCAAGTACTTATACTTCGAAGCGGTTGGCTGAGTTATATATATTCGGGAGATAGTTCGCCTTCATGGTATGCCCATGTCTATTATTTCTGATTAGGGTATGCAGTTTACTTTGCACTTTCGGAGAGCAGTTCAGTGTGAGTTGGGTACCCAGGTAGAGTTAAGTACAACATTTCACCCTCAGACTGACGGGTAGTCCGAGCGTACTATTCAGATATTGGAGGATATGCTCCACGCTTGTGTTTTTTACTTTGGAGGTTCATGGGATCATTTTTTGCCGTTAGTAGAGTTTGCTTATAATAATAGTTATCAGTCGAGCATTCAGATGGCTCCTTATGAGGCGTGATATGGTAGACGATGCAGATCTCCATTTGGATGGTTTGAGCCGGGAGAGGCTCGGTTATTGGGTACAGACTTAGTTCAGGAGGCCTTAGGTAAGCTCAAGATTATACAGGAGAGACTTCGTGCAGCTCAGTCTAGGCAAAAGAGTTATGCCGATCGTAAGGTTCGTGATGTGGCATTCATGGTTGGAGAGAGAGTATTGCTTCGTGTGTCGCCCATGAAGGGTGTTATGAGATTTGGGAAGAAGGGTAAGTTGAGCCCTAGGTAAGCCTTTGAGATTATTGATAGAGTGGGGGAGGTAGCTTATAGACTTGCGTTGCCTCTAGGGTTATCCTTAGTTCATCCGGTATTCCATGTATCTATGCTCCGGAAATATCATGGTGACCCGTTCCACGGGTTAGATTTTAGCTCTGTCCAATTGGACAAAGACTTGACTTATGAGGAGGAGCCGGTAGCAATTTTAGACCGTCAGGCTCGTCAGTTGAGGTCTAAGAGTTATCCTTCAGTTCGAGTGCAGTGGAGAGGCCAACCCGTTGAGGCATCTACTTGGGAGTCTGAGTCGGACATGCATAGTAAATATCACACTTGTTTGCAAATTCAGGTAATCTTCTATGTCCATTCAAGGATGAACGTTTGTTTTAGAGGTGGAGATTGTGATGACCCATGGGGTCATTTTATGAATTTAGACTCCGTTATAGGCTTAATAGCCCTAAAAGGTTAATTTTAAATACCTCGATTTGTGTGCACAGTCCGGGCGTGAAACCGGAAAGCTTTTATGTGAAAATATAAGAAATAATAATTTTTAGAATTAAAATTTTGGTTTTAGTTGACTTGAGTCAACATTTTGAGTAAACAGACTCGAATCTGTGTTTCGACAATCCCGGGAGGTCTGCAGTAAAATATAGGACTTGGGCGTATGCTCGGAATTGAATTCCGAGGTCCCAAGCCTAAGAAATCAATTTTTGAAAGAAATTGTTTTGCTGAATTATTAATGAAATAAAGAAATGAATTAACATTTGAAACTGTTGGTATCGGGCCCGTATTTTGGTTCTGGAGCTCGATACAGGTCTATGTTATGGCCAAAGGCATTGCTTCCAGCAATATGCGTGGAGCCAACAACTTTGTTATGATATTTAAGCCTTGTATGCGAAATTTGGCGAGAATCAGAATATATTTGATGTGATTCGGATGTCCGGTTGATAAATAGTGAACTTTAAGTGTTCTTAAGAAAAATAATAATTTTTGAGGTTTAATTCATAGTTTTAAATGTTATTTTCAAGATTTGATCGCATGAGCAAGTACGTATGATGCTTTTAGACTTGTGTGCATGTTTGGTTTAGAGCCCCGAAGGCTCGGGTGAGTTTCAAATAGGTTTGGGTTGTGTTGTGTTCGTTCTTTCTTATGCTTCGACGTCGTTTCTTCAAGCATAAATGATATCATATTGAACAAATGAGCTCCGATTTCTGTTTTGAATAAAGTATTAGATTTGTATCGTAATTACGGACCCGTAACAAAAAGAATCATCGAATTTGGACATCATATGAGGATTTTATGGGCATGTTACTAAGGTTGCTAGATTTTCCAAGTTAATTACGAAATTGTCACTGATGGTGTATTAAAAATCTGCACTATTTGCAAATATTAAACCTACATATCTCCTTCATTATAAGGTCGAATTGAGTTATTAAAAAGCCTAACTTGATTAGAATTTCACAAGAAATCCATTGGAGACATAAAATATCGAGTTTCAGGATCGTTTGGCATGAAAAACGAGGCAGAGTAGCTGGCAGAAAAATATATATATAATGAGGCAGACTTCTTCTTCTTCAAATTTTCGAACCCCACAGCCCTAGGAACGAATTTCTTCACCAAATATCATCCCCAAGTCATAGGCAATCAATTCTAAACTTTAATCTTTCAATTACTAATTATTTTTCATCACTTTTAAATCAAAAACTAAGAATTTTTATGGTAAAAATTGAGGGTTTGGATAGAATTAGAAAATTTTGTAAAAATCGAATATTTACCTCGAATTGAGGTCGAATTTCGAAACTAATTGTATATTTGGGTTCGTGGGTGAATGCGTAAACGTAATTTGGTCCGAACCCCAAGTTTAAACCAAGCGGGCCCGGGGTCGGGTTTTCACTTTTTTTTTAGAAAACTTAGGAAAAACTGTAATTTTCAATAAATTTAGTTCCTTTAGCCTTAATTTATGATATTGAGTTAATTATGATTAGATTCAAGCAAGTTAGAGCAAGATTCTAAAGGAAAAGCTGTAATTGAGTAGTGAGTGGCCTGCGAAATTGAGGTAAGTGTTTGGCCTAACTTTGACTTGAGGTAATAGGAATCCTCACTTGTTTGCTATGTGAAATGATGGGGGTGGTGTATAGGTGAGGTGACGAGTATCTATACACCATCCAATTTTCCTGATAAATATGATCCCTTTCCCGTTCCCAACTTAATTGACGCTTGCCTTAATTGTTCTTTATTCATTATTGTTTCTATGACTATTTGGCTTTGTTATTTTATTGTTAAATATTACTGTGGTTATTTTGGAAAGAGTATTGGTTGTTTATTTGGTTCCCTTGTGGTACAAAAAGGTTGAGTAGTTTGGCATTGTTTTTACGAGATATATATATATATATATATATATATATATATATATATTTATGTTCCTATTGGTTTCATTTTTGATAATATTGCGGAGGTTATGAGAATTGCAGTTTAACTGTTTTATGATTGTTGAGGTTTACGTGGTTGTTTGATTTCAATTGATTGTTGCCAATTGTTGTGGCACGTGTATTAAAAGTGTTGGTTGTTCTCTTGATTTTATCATGGTACATAAAGACTGAGCTGGGTTGACAACGTTACGGTGTTTACATATATTCTGGTTGGTTTTATTGTGAAATGATATTGGATGAAGCTTACGAGCTATACTGTTTTTTGTTTGAAATTGTGAAAAGAAAAGCATTGTGAAAGGCTTGGCCTGAATTGTGAAATTTATAAATAAATTGATATGATATGTCTGGTGGGAGAGGGTTGCACTCCGCAACAAGAAGTAATAAGGGTGGACAGGTGGGATCGGGTTGCACGCCACAACAGGAGTAATAACGGTGATATATTTAGGGAGTATCAATAAGGGTGGAAAAGTGGGAGCGGGTTGCACGCCGCAACAAGGAGCGATAAGGGAGGACATTTATATATTTACTGAATTTCAAAGAAAATAAAGATTTGAAAAGCTTAAACTATTCTTCATATTTTTGGCACTACTTTTATTTAAAGTTAAAGTTTGGAAACTTGGAAATTATTTGAGAAATTGGTTATAGTTGAGACCTGAAAAAGGCGGCTGAGTTATTATTGTCGTTGCAGTGTTTATTTATTTGTTTAGATTTTCGTCTTGATTCATATATTATTGTCACAGGTTATATTGTTAAAGCCTCGTCGTAGCCTCGTCACTACTTCATCGAGGTTAGACTCAGCACTTACTCAGTACATGGGGTCAGTTGTACTGATACTACACTCTGCACTCTTTTGTGCAGATCCAGGTACTAGCCAGCAGTAGAGATTTCTTTTTGAGAAGCCATCCATACATTCGGAGACACGAGGTATATCTGTCGGCGTTCGCAGATCCCGAGATTCTTCTCCTATTTTTATAAAATTGTTTTAGTATATTCATAACAGTTACACTATTTCTTTCAGCTTAGTATTTGTAGTATTCTTTAAAAGTTCGTGAATTGTGACACCAGACCCTGGGGTAGTCGTAGAGTTGTTTATATGATTAGTTCGCGGCTCGGTTTATTTATTTATTTAAGTATTTATTATTTTATGTTTGGAATTATTCATTGAAAGACAATAGCTTAAGTTAATTTTATAATTGTTTATTATGTTTAAATGGATAATCAAAGGTAAATAGCTAATCGAACTCTACCATTGTCTTGCCTAGCAAGTGTGGTGGTAGGCACCATCACGATCCCTAAGGTTGGGAATTTGGGTCGTAACAGTATAGATACTCGTCACCTCACCTATATATTGAACATGATATAAACACATAGCAAATAAGACTCAACGCTTATTCCCTCAAGCTAAGGTTAGGCCAAACACTTACCTCAACTTCTACGACTAAAATCAAGCCTCAATCACTGCTTTTCCTTTTGAACTTGCCTCCAAATCGATTGTATCTAGACATAATTGACTCAATAACATCAATAAACGCTAAATAATTCAATTCCAATGCTTAATTATAGATTTCCTATCATTCTTCCCAAAAAGTCAAAAATCGACCCCAGGCCTGCTTGGTCAAAACACGAGGTTCGGACCAAAACCCGATCACCCATTCACCCACGAGCCCGAATATGCAATTAGTTTTGAAATCCGACCCCAAAACGAGGTCTAAATTCCAATTATTCAAAAATCCCTAACTCTACCCAAATCCCTAATTGTCTACCCTTAAGAACATGATTTAGGCCTAGAATTCTAATGGGTGTTAATGGGAATTGTAGAAAACAAGTCTAAGGATACATACCTATGAGTTTGTAGTGAAATCCTCTTTCAAAAATTGCCCAATTTGGAGTTTAGAAGAAGAAGTTATGAGTTTTTTTATTAAATCCTGTAATGGCTACTAGTTTTAAAACAACTGGGCAAAAATTACCCTATGCGTTCGCGACATATGTTTAGCGTTTGCACAGGCTGCCTCTCCCCACACTACGCTTTCGCATCCCCCATGGTGCGTTCTCACTGCATAATTAATTACCCAGCCCCCAGCCCACTTAGTACTCTGTACGTTCGCAACTACGAGGGTGAATGGGTGATCGAATTTTGGTCCGAACCTCGTGTTTTGACCAAGCGGGCCCGGGGTCAATTTTTGAATTTTTGGGAAGAATGATAGGAAATCTATAATTAAGAATTGGAATTGATTTGTTTAGCGTTTATTGATGTTATTGAGTCAATTATGTCTAGATACAATCGATTTGGAGTCAAGTTCAAAAAGAAAAGCGGTGATTGAGGCTTGATTTTGGTCGTGGAAGTCGAGGTAAGTTTTTGGCCTAACCTTAGCTTGAGGGAATAGTCTTTGAGTCTTATTTGCTATGTGTTTATACCATGATCAACGTATAGGTGAGGTGACGAGTACCTATACGTTGGTGTCAAGCATGCCCGCGAGTCGGATATTATGAATTATGTGATTTTCATTGATATGTACTGTGTTATAGCTTGAATTTCACTTTAGTGGTTGTTCAATTGGTAGAAATTATCGGTAATGAATATTGTTGAGTATTTGTTTCGGTTGAGGAATCTTATGTAAAGATATATACTTGAGTGAGATTGGTTATAGGTGTGTCCCTTGCCAGGATGGTGATATTCTTACTGTTGTTCCCTTGCCGGGATGTTATGATTTATGGTTCATATTGTTGATTTTTCCTTGCCAAACTTCTGTTATTAATATTGTTTGGGTGAGGAAGAGTGTAAAGCATGAAGGGTGATGTCGTGTATTGATTTTGGAGGAAGAGTGTAAAGCACGAAGGGTGATGTCGTGCCATGTTATTATATTAAAAGCACGAAGGGTGATGCCGTGCCGTTTCTATTTATTATTGTGAGGATGAGAGTAAAAGCACGAAGGGTGATGTCGTGCCATGTTATTATATTAAAAGCACGAAGGGTGATGCCGTGCCGTTTCTATTTATTATTGTGAGGATGAGAGTAAAAGCACGAAGGGTGATGCCGTGCACTATTTTCTCTGTGTTTGTTATTTCCTGTTGTTACTTAGATATTTGAATTGTTGTCTTAATTCGTTATTTCTGTTATCTGATATTGCTTTCCCCCATCATGTTTCCCATTTTCCCGTGTACTTAAATGGTTATTCTTGTTGTTATTCTTTCTTCTGAATATTATTAAATTGCACAGGTTGTATTGATTGTCGTGTCCTAGCCTCGTCACTACTTCACTGAGGTTAAACTCGACATTTACTCAGTACATGGGGTCGTTTGTACTGTGTCACGACCCAAAATCTATAAGTCGTAATGGCGCCGGACACCACTGTCGGCAAGCCAACCCCTAAATTAGTTGAAATATTTCCCTGCTTAACAATTTCAAAATCGTTGCATTTCTTGCATTTCACAATCAATTAAATAAATTTTGTAAATTAAACACGACGGAAAATAATTTAATTCAATAAAATAAATCTCGACACCTCCCCAGAACCCGGTGACACAAGTACATGACCAATTTCTAAGAGTTTATACAAAGACTACAAAACTTGTCTGAAGTACAAATTGATCAAGTAATTTAAAATAAAATACAATACGTAGAGGAAAGACTCTAACAGCTGCGGAGCGCCTCCGGATAATGCAGCACGTCTAAGTCTCCAAGTCAACCACCGCTAAGGGTGTACCTGTGCAACAAAAATGCACAGCAAGTGTAGTATGAGTACGAAAACAACGTGTACCCAGTAAGTATCCCGCCTAACCTCAGAGAGGTAGTGACGAGAGGTCGAATTTGACACTTGCTATAAGTCAGTCTAGTATAATCTAAGTGAGAAGCATGATTATCATAATCAATTAATCAATTTAATCGGAGATTAAGAAACAACAATAAATATCAATTTGTTTCACATTTTTTCCCACATAAATCCTCCTTCTTTTAAACTGGCAGCTCAACATACTTAGGCCAATAAACATGTATAAATCACAAGAAAATACGCAACATTTATCAAGCGCAACAAATATGCCGAGGGTCGAACGGCGCGGACCAACAATAATAAATTGTGCACTGCCGAAGGGTCGATCGGCCCGAACCATAGATGCATCTATTTCTCCCCGCTCGCGAATCGATCATGCGACGCAGTCAACATAATAATAATACGGCTAGCCTGCTCGCGAATCATACATGCGACTCAGGTGCTCATAGGTACACGTATTCACATAAAAGATCCATATTTTATTCAAGAAGGCAATTTCACATAGAAGTGATAAAATTCCCCTTAATTAAACAAGAAGATAATATTTAGAATATTTTTCTGGAAATTCGTTTGCCAAGTTTAACAATATTCAATAAATAACCTTGTCAGGAACACAATAATCCACGGGAAAATCGATCCTCTTTCCAAACAATTAAGAAGAGTACACTCCAACATTTTTAGGAAAATAACTTACCAATTTAATGACATTATCAGCCGAATATCATGATAGGATCGCAGGTACAACACGTAAGGCATGCTAGTGGGTCCTAGACTACCCGGACATGGCATAACAGTAGCTACGCACGGACTTCCGTCACCTCGTGCATACGTAGCCCCCACAAATAATATCATATATTTATTTAGTTCACCTATGGGGACAATTTCCCCTCACAAAGTTAGAAAGGAGACTTACCTCGCTCCGAAATTCTATAAACGGCCTCCAAGCCTTCCCGACGGCTCCAATCGATGCACAACGCTCTAAAACTACCCAAATGATGATAAACCAGAGAAAATATACTCAATTGTTTGCTAAAAACTTATATTATATAATTTCCCAACTCCGCTTAGTGAAATGACCAAAATGCCCTCGGGCCCACGTGCCCGGATTCCGAGATTTCTCGAAGATAAACTCTACCCATAGCTTTACTAGCTCAAATATACAATTTACTCCTAATTTCATGCTCAAATTCTTGGTAAAATCCAATTTTCATCAATTCTAGGTTTCCTTGCAATTTTCCCACATTTTCCCCAATTTCTCATATCAAATCTATGTAATAAATCTTGTATTAACTTGGAAATAAGTAGAAACAACTTACCTTTGATACTTGATGAAATCCCCCTTGAGATGATCTCCAAAATCACCCAAGCCAAATGAAAGAAAATGAAAGAAATGGCCAAAATTCGAGTTTAAAGAATCTGCCCATGCTTCATCGAGTTGTACCTTGCACTTGCGCTGTGCAGGTTGTACATCTTATTACAATTTTCTCTTGTTGAACACCTTCTGTTAAAATACCCATAACTTCTTGTAAAAATATTCAAATAACAAATGGTTTGAATATTTAGAAACTAGACTTGAAGATATTTAATTTGATAGGTTGTACACTATATAGCTCTTTCAATATCCCGAGATATGAGCTTCTAAAGTCGGCTCTATGCATCAGAAAATTCTGGCGAAACTGCTCTACCAGTCATCTTCAATCAGTCATAACTCTTTGCATAAAACACTAAATGACAAATGGTTTAATTTTCTGAAAATTAAACTTCACGATCTACAACTTTCATGTTTTAAAAATTTCCATATTACTTATAGATTATTATATATACGCTTCCAAAGTTAGCTCGTCGATACATAAATTGCTGTCCAAAAGTGCAGCAGAAATTTCTGCAATTTTTCCTTCTTTTTCTTGTCCGAAATTCATTCCGTTAACCTTNCAAATCACATCAAACAACGCCGAAATCTCGAATCGCACTAAAATTCAAACTTTATGAACTTTGAAATTTCAAACTTCTACATCCGATGCCGAAACCTATCAAATCACGTCCGATTAACCCCAAATTTTGCACACAAGTCATATTCGACATTGCGGATATTCCCCAACTTTTGGAATTGGAATTCGACCCCGATATCAAAAAGTCAAACTCTCGGTCAAACTTCTCAAAAACCTTCAAATTTCTATCTTTAGCCAAATGACTTCAAAATGACCTCCGGACATCCGAATTCACTTCCGATCGTGCTCCCAACTTCAGAATCACCATACAAAGCTATTCCCATATTCGGAATCCCAAACAGACATCAATATCATTGAAATGCGCTTCAAGCCAAATTTAGGAAATTTCTTCAAAAATGCTGACTTCCACAATATACACTGAAACGCTCTCGAATTATCCAAATACCAATCCGGACATACGCCCAAGTCTGAAATCATCATACGAACCTGCTGGAACCTTCGGATCCTGATTCCGAGGTCGCTTACTCAAAATTCCAGTCTTACTCAATTTCTTAAGGCTTCTGAAATGAGAATTTTCCTTTCAATTTAACTCCGAACCTCCTGAATTTCAACTCTGACCATACACACAAGTCACAATACCCGAAATGAAGTTGTTCATGACTCCTAACTGCTGAACGACGCACTGGATCTCAAAACGACCGGTCGGGTCATTACATTCTCCCCCACTTAAACAGACGTTCGTCCTCGAACGTGCCAAGAACTGCCCCAGAATTACCTGAAATCACTGTTTAACACCTCGTGCACCTGCCCATGCTACCACAACCCAGTTGAGCACATTAGCTTGATAAAATCTGAAGATATTCCCTTTTATCCATATAATAAACCCAGACCCCAGTTCCAACACTTGAAATTCTCGGCCATGCCTGTTTCTAATATGTGAACACCACGTCAACTACCACACAAGGCACCAGAACACAACTGCGTATCTTTGTTAAATCCGCACCATACACCGCATAATCCATCATCTGACCACAATGACGCTCCCTGAACCTTAATAGCCAGAATTCTACGAATTTGATGCTCTCAAAGCACCTTATAAGATACACACATACATCCTGCTATAATGCTGACGATACCACCACAACGGAGGAAATGTGTAGAAATTCCTAACCAACTGCAGAGTTAACTAAACATTGAAATCCTTTCTCCTATCTAAGATCATCATCTCATTACAACCAATGATGGTGATTGTCCTGTAATATACTTGCATAGTCTTATCACACCGATCCCACATTTATAAATTTCATCTCACCCAGTATGAACTGCTCAGACAATCAATCACCCCAAACACGGCCATTAGCCTCAGACGATGCCACACTGCGAGAATAGGCCACAATTCGAACACGACACATAAGGAAATGACTCCGGAAGGGACTACTCAACTCACGCAACTAATATGAACTTTCCTCAGAAAATTACGAAGTAAAACACAAGAAAGCCTCTTTCACCAAACACCGAACTCAGATGACACTGAAGACAACATACATTGCTCTTGCTCCTCCGAGCTCATGACATCCTTGTTGACACCGAACCGTAATCCGATTCTTACTTCCAGCTCCACACTGAACTACTGCGCCTAACACGTCGATATGGAGTAACATAGGAGTTCCATCATAACTCCTGAACCGTTATTAGGGTGAACACTTCATCACATATAGGAACCTTTACTTACCTCAATTCCTGAGAACCATAACAACACACAAGTGAGCTCTCACAATCACAATATATGCAAATCCTTAAGTAGTGGTCTGAACCACCATAACCCTTCCGGGACCCGCCTACACCTGACAGGCCATAGCGCTTGAATGCTTCTAACTGAAATCTATTACGACGGCCGACGGGCCCCACACATATCTGCATAGACCATACACATACTCAATCATGCCGAAGGAACTGATCACTGCCGTACTTGTGCCATTTCAACCATGGCTAACCAATCTATCTTCTTTTAATCATCTTTATTTGCCTCAACGATAATAGCAACTTCCTTCAACTCATAGCAGCTCAACCCTCACTAATCCCGAGTGACCTTGATTCACGAGACCATGCTGCCTAAATTCCGCAACCCGTCTCACAACCTCCTAATAATCTTTCCACAACCCGGAGTCTATTTCCCTCACTCCTCCAATACTATCAAGCGTACTGAAATAACATAGAACACTCCAACCATCTTCCTTCCTCTTAGAGATTATACTGTAGAAGCTCGATTCTTAATTATACTGCTACCTGAAACCCTTAAACAGCGCATTCTCTAACTTTCGAATTCATTAGGACCACTACTGAGAGTCACCCACTCTGACTGGCCT
>MDKH01163178.1:0-22722 GCA_005239495.1 Nicotiana undulata | reverse complement strand
CACGGCCGCGCATCATATCTGCGACTCGTGTGCTGACTCGATAACAAGTGCATATATATATATGTAAGTACATATGTGTACCAACTCAACATTGAACTCAATCGGACTGTGCCAATGCCAATGATAAATCAACTGGGGTTAAATCATAATGTTCCGCATTTCCATATCATCTCAGGAATAATATGCAATTCACAACACATCCAAAAGTACAAATAGGGCACATCGAGTCATGTTTGTGAATCCTAAAGTTACCCGACATAGCAGACTAGTCGCCACGTACGGACTCTCGTCATTTGGTACGTACGTAGCCCCCCCAACATGTATATACATTAAATAGAGTACCTATGGGGACAATTCCCCCTTACAAGGTTGGAAGGAAACTCACCTCGTGTCGAATCTACCTCTCGGACCAAGAACGTGCCCACAACTCCGAACTCTACACCCGAGGACTCGTAATTGGAGTAGGAAAAATCCGTAATATATTTTTGGAAAAGATTGCACCGTACTCTTTTGTAACCGCAAAAGTTTGATAGTATTACACTTTTGTTCCTTAAATGTTTTGAACGAAGTGAAGCTTCTGTTTCTGTGAAGTATTTTGAACGAAAATGAAGCTTTTGTTCTCTGAAGTATCTTGAATTAGAATGAATGGGACATGTCTCTTGTTTTATAATTTTAAACGTTTTTTGGTTCTTCTTTTATCCAAATGGAATGGACAAGATTCTATATTAAACCTTACTTGAATGTTTTAATTGTTCCAAGATAAGACACATATACATGGAATGACTTATGAGTCATTCCTTTATTTGTGGCCATCTGCCACGTTACTTTTCTTGGGGGGTTTAATCTTATCTCATTTTTTTAAAAATAATTAATTAGGTAATGTCTTGTTACCCGATAATTAACTACTTACCCGCATAATTAAGAATCTGTCTCAAATTACTTAAAATTTTACTTATTTTTATTATATCATATTATTACGGTCATATGGTAACTTGTATGGTACTTGTCTATAAATATCAGGTATTATCGCTCGACCCGTATTTTATCCCAAATCGGCAACCTTCAACGAAACGCGTTTTCTTTAATTCGTGTACCCTTTATCCTTCATGACACTAAATTTTTCAGGCAAGTCATAAATGACATAACGGAACTATTACCGGTCCTGAAATTCCGTTCGGACCTCAATAACATAAAATCACGTTCCAAACCAAATTTCAAACTTAAGGAAATTCTTATTTCTATATTGGGCGCCGAAATCCTCCCAGGTCATCGAAAACCCATTCCGAACATACGCCCAAGTCCGAAATCATCATACGAAGCTCATGGAGTTGTCGGAACTCGATTCCGAGATCGTTTGCTTTAAAATGTTGACCAAAGTCAAACTTGGCCAAAAGGCCAATCTTAAGTAACCAAGTGTTCCTAAAGCACTCTAAACACTTCCAAAATCCGAACCACCCGTCCCCGCAAGTCATAAATCACAAGAAAAAGCTATGGGAAGTCTCGAGGTAGGGGAACGGAGTCCTAATACACAGAACGACCGGTCGGGTCGTTATAATCTCCCCCTCTTAAACAAACGTTCGTCCTCGAACGGGTCTAGAATCGTAACTGAAGACTGAGCTCCCCTAGAGTGAACAGGAGCTGACTGACCTTCCCCTGACTGGCCTCCCCCTCTAGGACGACCCCTACTACCCTATCCTCCACCTCTAGGTGGCCGGACTGCTAGTGCTGAACTCGTAGGCTGATAACCCTACTGCACTGACTTGCCCCGATACCTGGGACAATCCCTCCTCACATGGACTAAGTCTCTGCACTCGAAGCATCTCACTTGTGGCATATCCTGATGTCCTGAAGATGAAGAAGAATCCCGAATGGCCGGAGGGCGGTGTGATCCCTCTGGCAGGGCACTGAAATAAGAACCGGAGGATCTCTGATGACTGTGGTAACCACTGGGTGCACTCTGAATGGCTGGGGGACGGTAGGAGTGCTCTGGAATAGCACTGAACTGAGGCATCGCTGGGACTCCTCAGGGAGGTAGTGAAGGTGCTGAATCTGAAGGCCTGCTGGACTGACCACCCCCAAACTGACCTCTGCCCCAAACTGAAGTATCTCTGAAATCGCCTGAGAATCTAGCCCTCTTGTCCTGGTGACCCTGATGACCTTGCTCCCTTCTCCTCAACCGATATCCCTCAATCCGTCGGGCTATCTCGATCACAAGCTGGTAGGGGGTACCCATCTACACCTTTCGGGCCATAGAGGTCCTAATGCTTGGATGTAAGCCTGCCACAAACCGCCGCACCCTCTCAGCATCAGTAGGCAATATCATAAGGTAATGGCGGGATAACTCTGAAAATCTAGCCTTATAATCAGTCACGGACATCTGCCCCTGCTCTAACCGCTCAAACTAACCCAGGAGCTCCTCCCTCTCAGAAGGTGGAATGTATCTATCCAGAAATAGCTGAGTGAAATGACTCCAGGTGATAGGAGGAGAATTTGTTGGCCTGCTGAGAATATAAGACTGCCACCACCGGCGTGCTCTGCCCTCTAGCTGAAATGTAGTAAAGTCTACCCCGTGCGAATCCAATATCCTCATATTGTGCAGTTTGTCCCTGCACCTGTCAATGAAATCCTGAGCATCCTCACCCCGTTGACCCCCAAAGACTGGTGGGCAAAGTCGGGTCCATCTATCTAACATCTTCTGCTGGTCACCCTCTACAACTGGTCTGGGCTCTGGTGCTACTACTGCAGACTGAACCCCACCCACGGGCGGTGTACCCGGGGTATGATGTGCTGCTGATGCCTGTCCTGCGGCCTGAGCGGTAGGGGTCTGGACTCCCCCTCCCGCCTGAGAAGTGGCATGATCTGCTGGAAGTATGCCAGCCTGGGACATAGTGTCTATGAACCTCATCATACGGCCCATAACCTCGTGGAAGCCCGGTGCCATCATAAAATCTGCTGGAGCAGGAGCTACTGGAGGCACCTCATCTTGCTCCTCAAAAGTAGGGTCCCCTACCTCGGGCAGGTGCCCTACCCCTGCCTCTACCACGACCTCAAGCGGCAGGGGCAGCGGCATCCCCTGGCTCAGGAACATCGGATGCACGCGTCCTCACCATCATGAAGTCTAATAGAAGAACAAATTTGAGTGCATCATCACCTGCACGAGAGGATATGAACGAAGAGAAGTTTCTTAACACCCTATAGCCTCCTGAAGATAAGTACAGACGTCTCTGTACCGATCCGCAATACTCTACTGGGTCTGCCCGTAACTCGTGAGACTACGTGAACCTAAAGCTCTGATACCACGTTGTCACGACCCAAATCCTAATTCAGGTCGTGATGGCGCCCAACGACGAGGTTAGGCAAGCCAACATGGATAATACTAAGTGTTACCCTTCCTATTTGATCACTTTTTCCAACGTTTACCAGTTTTAAACAATTATTAGCATGATGATAACCT
The DNA here is from genome assembly GCA_005239495.1 of Nicotiana undulata. Classification (NCBI taxonomy): domain Eukaryota; kingdom Viridiplantae; phylum Streptophyta; class Magnoliopsida; order Solanales; family Solanaceae; genus Nicotiana; species Nicotiana undulata. The sequence goes on along the minus strand of MDKH01163178.1, from coordinate 19,268 downwards.
GTGACATGAAATAAAATCATAACAAAACATGGCCAAAAGGTAAACATATGTATAAATATACCGCCCACAACTCAAAATATATGTTACGTGTGCCAGGAACTAGTGTCACGAGTGTCACGGGAAACTATCTGACTATACAAGGATAATATATATACAAGTCCACAGTCTGAATGAAATAGACGGGAAAATGACAAAAAGAAACTTCAGGGTGCTGCCAGGGATCGCCAGGAAGAGCAACTCATCGTGAAGTCTAATCAACACAAGTCAGTATCTAGCACCGACCTGATAGTCCGATGTGCCAGCCTCCGGACCTGTACAGTCAAGTACAGCAGAAGAAGAAGTGCAGCATGAGCACATAATAAATATGTACCCAGTGAGTATCCCGTCTAAACTCGAAGGAGTAGTGACGAGAGGTCGACTAGATACTCGCTAAGGTCTAGAAATATAATATATAACGAGATATGGAAAAAGCAATAGGCATGTGAATCAGTAAACAAAAAGTACATAGCAAGTAATGTAACCCAATTAAATATCAGAAAAATGAACAACAAAGTACCAAAATCCTCTCATAACCAATACCTGACATTCTCGTTACAAGTGACTCAGAACTCAAGTGATCATACACATACCAGGACAAGACAACCGGTCGGAGTCATAAGGGTGGTCATAAGGACTGAGGTCATACGATCGCGAATCATACCTGCGACTCGCATGCTGACTCGATATAATAAGCTGACCCACGATCGCACATCATACATGCGACTCGTGTGCTGACTCGATAATAATTAGTAATAAGCTGACCCACGTCCACGCATCATATCTGCGACTAGTGTGCTGACTCGATAACAAGTGCATATATATATGTAAGTACATATGTGTACCAACTCAATAGTGAACTCTATCAGACTGTGCCAATGCCAATGATAAATCAACTGGGGTTAAATCATAATGTTCCGCATTTCCATATCATCTCAGGAATAATATGCACTTCACAACACATCCAAAAGTACAAATAGGGCACATCGAGTCATGTTTGTGAATCCTAAAGTTACCCGACATAGCAGACTAGTCGCCACGTACGGACTCTCGTCACTTGGTACGTACGTAGCCCCCGCAACATGTATATACAGCAAATAAAGTACCTATGTGGACAATTTCCCCTTACAAGGTTGGAAAGGAAACTCACCTCGTGTCGAATCTACCTCTCGGACCAAGAATGCGCCCGCAACTCCGAACTCTACACCCGAGGACTCGTAACTGGAGTAGAAAAAATCCGTATTATATTTTTGGAAAAGATTGCACCGTACTCTTTTGTAACCGCAAAAGTTTGATAGAATTACGCTTCTGTTCCTTGAATTATTTTGAACAAAGTGAAGCTTCTGTTTCTGTGAAGTATTTTGAAAGAAAATTAAGCTTTTGTTCTCTGAAGTATCTTGAATTAGAATGAATGGGACGTGTCTCTTGTTTTATAATTTTAAACATTTTTTGGTTCTTCTTTTATCCAAATGGAATGGACAAGATTCTATATTAAACCTTACTTGAATGTTTTAATTGTTCCAAGATAAGACACCTATACATGGAATGACTTATGAGTCATTCCTTTATTTTTGGTCATCTGCCACGTTACTTTTCTTGGTGGGTTTAATCTTATCTCATTTTTAAAAAAATAATTAGTTAGGTAATGTCTTGCTACTCGATAATTAACTAATTACCCGCATAATTAAGAATTTGTCTCAAATTACATAAAATTTTACTTATTTTTTTATATCATATTATTACGGTCATATGGTAACTTGTATGGTACTTGTCTATAAATATCAGGTATTATCGCTTGACCCGTATTTTATCCCAAATCGGCAACCTTCAACAAAACGCGTTTTCTTTAATTCGTGTACCCTTTATCCTTCATGACACCAAATTTTTCAGGCAAGTCATAAATGACATAACGGAACTATTACCGGTCCCGAAATTCCGTTCGGACCTCAATAACATAAAATCACGTTCCAAACCAAATTTCAAGCTTAAGGAAATTCTTATTTCTATATTGGGCGCCGAAATCCTCCTAGGTCATCGAAAACCCGTTCCGAACATACGCCCAAGTCCGAAATTATCATACAAATCTAATGGAGTTGTCGGAACTCGATTCGGATGTCGTTTGCTTAAAAATGTTGACCAAAGTCAAAATTGGCCAAAAGTCCAATCTTAAGGAACCAAGTGTTCCTAAAGCACTCTAAACACTTCCAAAGTCTGAAACACTCGTCCCCGCTAGTTATAAATCACAAGAAGCAGCTATGGGAAGTCTCGAGGTAGGGGAACGGGGTCCTAATACGCAGAACGACCGGTCAAGTCATTATAGCCCGGCTCGAACCAACCCACTGGAGACCGACATTGCTTGCCATACAGAATCTCATACGATGTCGTCTGGATGCTCGACTGATAATTTTTGTTGTAGGAAAACTCCGCAAGTGGCAAGCACTGATCCCACGAACCTCCAAACTCCATCACCCACGCACATAGCATATCTTCTAATATCTGAATAGTTGATACGCTCAAATTACACCTTAAAATAGTGTAAGCGATCGATGTCAAATATAGTAACCCAACAAGGTTGGGGTTGAATCCCACAGAGAACAATATGGAGGCAATTAGGAATTCAAGAGGATTATCACTTTATCGCGCAATGCCAAACAAATAAGATTTTGGTTTTGAAAGTTGTTTATACCTAAATGCGAAAATATAAACTAACCTAGAAAGCAAGTAAAATGATCAATGGCAACAAGTATGGAAGCTTCAGGAATTACACTCAAGTAACGATCCAATGTATTTCACGATTTTACAAATATGAGCGAGTTTATGCTAATCAGCCACGGATAATAATTCTTAATTAGCTTTTCCCAAAAACTAACAAGACTTCCTAATTGAATTATTCCTAACCCAATTAAGAGATTAAGCACTTCCGAATTTGGCTACAAGTAGTTCAATCCTATCCCTAGGTAGAACCTATAAAATGAGGGTTAAAGCCTCAAGTTCTTGTTAATTAATCTTTCCCAACTCCAAATTATCTTTTCCAAAATTAATTCGGAGTTAATGGGCGAGTCGTAGGGTTAGCTAATCCCTTTAGAAACATTAAAGAACAAGAATAATTAAAGAAACAATAACTCACTTCATAAATATAATAAAATCATTCAATACATAAGCACAACAAGGTATTTAATCCACACTTTAAATATGTAAATTTCCATAAACAAGATTCAAGTGTTGGAAATAAATACTACACACTTAAATATTCAATACAAAATAAGGAAATGAAGAAACAAACATAAATGGGTAAGAAAACCTTAACCACAAGAGTGAAATTTTCACAACCCAAGTGTGTGTGCAAACCCTAGCTTCAAGACTTGTTCTTCTCTCTCAAAAATATATTTACAAAGCCAAAGATATGCCAAAGATACAGAAAAATGTCTGCTAGGTCGAGTATATGTGAGTTGGGAATGAAAAATGTGATTTTACATCTTTGTCCAGACCTGATGCCCGTTGATCGCACCTGCGGAAGAATCATCTTAGGTGCGGTTCCGTAGGGGCGGAATTCCATTCGCAGGTGCGAGTCTTGGTTTCTTGGGCCATTTCCGCAGATGCGGACCAAAGGTCGCACCTGCGGTTCCGCAGGTGCATGGATGACATTGCAGGTGCGGTTTCTATCCAGACTAGCTTTTCTTCGCAGGTGCGGTTCATCCTCCTCAGGTGCGAGGTCGCACCAGCGGCCCAGAGTCCGCAGGTGCGGAATCACTGGAGGTTTTCTACAATTTTCACCACTTTTTGCTCAACTTCACTCCAATTCAACACCAACCACTTCATGGAATCATTTCCCTGAAATTCGAGAAATCACACACTATAAACGACCTCAAGTTATCATTGAAGGATGCAAAATCTAACAAAAAGAGGCTAAAATGAGTGGTAAAATCATCACTCATCAACAGTGAATTCGGACTGTCCGTCCGTCTGAGGGTGAAATGATGTTCTCAACTCCACTCGAGTACCCAACTCATGTTGTACGACCCTCCAGAACCATGATATAAACTGCGTACCCCGGTCAGAGATTATAGATACCGGTACGCCATGAAGCATGACGATCTCGCGGATGTAAATTCGAGCCAACTGCTTAGAAGAATATGTAATCAACACAGGAATGAAACGAGCTAACTTGGTTAGCCTATCCACAATCACCCAAACTGCATCAAACCTCCGCTGAGTCCAACAACGAAATCAGTGATCTGCTCCCATTTCCACTCCGAAATCTCTAATTTCAGAAGTAACCCACCCGGCCGATGATGTTCATACTTCACCTGCTGGCAATTTAGATACCGAGCTATGTACTCTGCTATGTCCTTTTTCATCCTCCTCCACCAGTAATGCTGCCTCAAGTTCTGGTACATCTTCGCGACACCCGGATTAATGAAGTACCGTGAGCTGTGAACCTCCTGGAGATTCAACTCATGCAAACCATCTACATTAGGCACACATAGCCTGCCATGCATCCTCAATGCACCATCATACCCAATAGTGAGCTCCTTAGCATCACCGTTATGGACCGTGTCCTTAAGGACAAGTAGATGGGGGTCTTCGTACCGATGCTCCCTGATACGATCATAAAGAGAAGACTGGAAGACCACACAAGCCAATGCTCGACTTGGCTTAGAAATATCCTATCTCACAAACTAGCTGACTAAGGCCTGAACTTCCAAATCCAATGGCCTATCTGGTGTTGGTAGATATTCTAAACTCCCCCAAACTCTTTGTCCGACGACTCAAAGCATCGGCCACCACATTGGCCTTCCCTGATTGGTACAAAATGGTGATATCATAGTCCTTAAGTAGCTCCAACCACCTCCGCTGATGCAAGTTAAGATCCTTTTGCTTGAATAGATGTTGCAAACTCCGATGATTAGTGTAAATCTCACAAGGAAGACCGTACAAATAGTGCCACCAAATCTTCAAGGCATAAACAATAGCTGCTAACTCAAGGTCATGGACATGATAGTTTTTTTTATGCACTTTCAGATGTCTGGACGCGTAGGCGATCACCCTACTGTCCTGCATCAACACCGCGCCGAGACCAATTCGCGATGCATCACAATATACAGTGTAAGACCCCGAACCTGTAGACAATACCAATACTTAGGTTGTAGTCAAAGATGTCTTGAGCTTCTGAATGCTTTCCTCACACTCATCTATCCACCGTCCAACCGCAGAAGCGAGGCCGCTTCTGCGCACTTACCTCTGTTTAACCAAAGAATTAGATTCTCTGCCAAAGCTATTTTAAGAAGTACTCGGGTTTCTGATAACCAAGGGAATATGCTAATAATTGTAATAAGAATTGCGAATAGAAAGCAATAAATATGCGTAAAAGTAAGTATATTTCAATAGTGGTTCGAACGTATGTTTACATGTTATATTTTACTCCCTTTTATAGGGAATTTCTTAATATAACATCTACTCTTTTCAGTGATTGAGCATTAATGACTAATAATGGCATTAATAAAACGTTACAATGGTTAGTCGTAACTGTTGCGTGAAGATTATGTAACGTTTGGCTCATTGATTAAAGATCTTCGAATCTGACCTTTATTCCGCCTTGATTCATTCTCACCGTGTCTCTTCATCTTCTCAATTAGATTGAGATTCCCGTATCTGATTACCTCGTGGGTATGTCGTTCCGTTCCTCTTTGTCTCGTACCTCTTCATAAAGTCTCGTCCAGTTGTCATGTTTCCATTGCTCCACATTTGCTTTGTCATCACAATTAGTACACGTGTGAAGCCTATTTTTACCAATACAGATAGTCCCTCCACTTACCATTTGTTTATCGATTAAATATTTGGTAAGTGGATACTCATTTATGACGGGAATATTTTGCCGTCGATTCACTCGTACCATTGCATCAGTCTCTGAACGTATGTGTCGCTTGTCACTTCCATTTAATGTTTGTGCCATGTGGAATTCCCGGATTTGTTCTGCAATTATTCAGTGCCTTTTAGGGCTTTTTGCGGATGCATCAGTCACAAAGGGACAACTCCAATTATGACTTTCACATCACTGTTTTTTCCATTTTTTGACGGTCGTCTCTGAGTATTTTCCTTTCTTTATTTTCACGAAAAACTTCTAACCTTCTTTCTTTATTTGTAAATTCTTCGTCTTTGTAAATATGTCTTCTTTAAATCAGCAATCAAAAAAGGTCATTATTGTAGATGAATTGACTCCTTCTGTTCCAACACGAAGTATGAGGGGCGATAGACTTAGGAGCTTAAGTTCTACACCTTCTAGGGGTTCTTCTTCCCATACTACTCCTCCGCCATCTTCTAAGTCTACTATTTCTTTGTCTTCTTCGAGGGCTAGGGCTTCTAGATCTTCATCAAATAGTAGAGAACACAATGAACCACTGCGTGAGCCGAGAGTCGATGAGATCGTTCCCGCCGAGTATTCTTTTGCTAAGGATGGTGAGGCCATGAGTGAACAGCTTTCTTCCATGTCTTCGCATGATAAAGCTGACCTTTATCCTACCCAAATAACAGAGGGTTTAGTGTCACTCGTACGCATGGACTGTTGTTGGAAGTCTGATTTTCCTGTTGTTGTTCCTAATGATAACCAAAGAATAACCTCTTATAGAACTGGGTATTCTTATGTTTATATTTATCCCTTCACATTAGGATTCAAGCATCCCATCGACCCTGTTATCATTGAATTTTTTTGATTCTTCAATGTTTGCTTGGGACAAGTCGGTCCTCTTGTTTGGAGAGTGGTTGCGTGCCTTAGATATTTGGCCAATTTAGCTTATGTCCCTTTACTTTCCATCATCTTATTCACCTCTATTCCCCTATGTTATTCCGCCAAAGAGTGGTTACTCTCGCAGCTAGGAGTAAAAGAGTTTTAGTTATTTCGGATGATGACAAATATAGAGGGTGGTATGTTCGGTATGTCTCTATCCCTACTGCAGGTTTAGTAGGTGAATAAAATCTCCCCTTCCCTGAGAAGTGGAACTTTGCACGTGAGTACATTTTTGCTCACTTCCTGTTTTTTTATTTTTGATAAACTATCAGTACCGTGTCTGTTTCCTTTCCTTTTGCAGCAACCATGAGAACTGTCGAGAATGTCTCCGATTTCCGTGATTGGGTAGAAAACCTCTTGTTAATCGCTCCTTTAGAAGAATGTTCTTGGAAGTACCTCTCTTCGAGGTTTTGGTTGGAAGGTGAAAATCCATGGTAAGTGAGGGTTTTTATTTTATTTTACTCCTTCCCTTTTTTGAGCTTTATTTGATCCCTTTCATTTGGTAGGGTTTCCTGCTCGTGGAATTTCTGTTGCGGCTGTGTCTGCTTCAAAGTTGTCCCTGGCTAAGGCTTAGGAAATCATTGTTGGCTCCTCCTCGTCGAAAAAGAAAGCAAGTGGGTCCCGGACCTTGGAGGATAAAGAGGAACACGAGGAGGGTTCGCTGGTTCATAGGTCACGTAGGAGGAGGGTCGTCTCTGACGATGAATCTGTGCCCGTTGTTGATCCTCATGTACCTGAATCAGAACCTTCCGCTCCTGAAGATGCAACTCCCTCTCCTGTTCGTGAGTCCATTGATCACCTATTCCAGCAAGGTTTTGGTACAGTTTCTGATGAAGCTCATCTTGCTATTTTCCCTCCGACTGCTCCTGCGGAACTTTCCCTTATTGCTCTCGTTGTCGTTTCTGCTCCTCAGCCTACTCCGCATGTGGCTCCTTCACCCGCCCCCACTTCTGTGCCTTCTGCTTTTGAAGTAGGGTCTTCCAACAGGGGGTGATGAAGCATGTTACGATAGAGGTTCCTGCGGGAGGCAACCTCTTGAAAAAGTCGGGTCAGGTTGATGTATGGTTAAAGCCCTTGATAGGACCAGTTGAGAAGTCTAAGCTGGAAAGTCATAGATACTTAACATGGATGAACAAGATTGTGCACTCTTCCTTAAAGGTAAAACTTGCTCCTTCTTCATATGCATATATTATATTCTCTTTTGCCGTATCTAACTTATCATTTTATGCAGATCAACCTTATAGGCACAGAGTTGATGAAGAGAGTCGTTCAAATGGAGAAATCAACAAATGACTTCCATACCGAGGCTGACAATTGGAAGGAGCAGTACGAGAGTCTACAGCTTGATATGGAGGCAATGGAAGAGGTGAAATGTACCTTGGAACATCGGATCAGAGTTATTGCAACGGGACTGGCCATAGAGAAGACATCTTCGAATCAAGCAGGTAAGGATAAGAGCATCTTGGAGTCTTCCTTTGTGGAGCAGCTTTCCCATGCCACCAAAGAGATTAGGAGCCTGAAGGCTTTGTTGGATAAGAAGGAGGTATACTATGGTGAACTTGTACAACTGCACACCCAGACCCAAGAAGACCTCCGTAGATCTTCGGATAAGGTCCAGTTTTTGGAAAGATCTTTTGCTCCTTTGCAGGCTTCTCATGATGTTGTCGTGGCTGAGAGAGATGAGCTAAGAGCCGAAGCTGAAAAATGGGAGAAAGACTACGAGGCTCTTGAGGACAAAGCTGTTGTCGATGTTAGTTGGGCTTATTTGAATGCCCGACTTGACACATTGACGGAAATAGGCCAAGAGAATTTTGACGTGGAAGCTGAAATTGCCAAGACCAAAGAGACGATTGAAAAGTCTTGGCAGAGTCAGAATTTCTCATCACCTGAAGTTGAGGTCCCTGATGAAGCTGCTGCACAAGCCTCGCCATCTGAAGCCGCTCCTCTTGCCATCGAAGATACCCCCCCCCCCCCCATCTAGTGAAAGAGTTTATGGAACTTGGTCCCATTTTTATTTTTATTTTGGAACAATTGGTGGTTACCCCCAGTCCCATTGGGGGTAAAGTTTGGTCCTTTGTAAGTCCCCAACTGACAACTTAGGGGCAACTTTTGTATAAACAAATCTGGCTTAGACTAAGTTAATACTTAGTTTTTTGCCGTAATATTAATATCGGCATGAATTTCAATTTCTTTGAGTTTTCGCTTTACTCTTAAGTCTTTGCATGCTTCTTTTTTGAGGTTTTTGTTTTACCCCTTAGTTTTTGACTTTGCATAGAAGAATGCTTAGATATATTGTACCTTTTTGTAATAGGCATGATTTATAAAAGAGGGCCCTTTTTTTATCGACACTTAATGAAGAAGACGTCTCAACTTCATAATGGTGTAAATGTACAAAAGAGAGATAGGAATTTCACATGTTTTTCTTAACATTGTTTTGAAGAAATTCTTTGTATTATTTTGAACTTTCGTAACATTTTACATGTGTTTGAGTATCATCTATAACTCTTTTGTAACTGTTTTTCTTACAACAGATTTGGTATAAATAGAAGGGTATAAATTTGTAGCCGTAACTGTTTTCATTTACAACAGTTTTTGAATAAATAGAAGGGTATGAATTTTTACCCATAACTGTTTTCATTTACAACAATTTTTGAATAAATACGAGGGTAATGCCTTTTTTTTCTATCAGTAACTGTTTTTATTTACAACAGTTTTTGAATAAGTATACGGATATGCATTTTTACCCATAACTAACATTCTACCTTTAACCTAAACATTCGTTTACATTTACGAATATGTTTTTTGAAGGTTTCTGAATCAGGCTTTGTGTTTTTGTCTTTGGCTCTTCGATTTTGCTCATAATGCTTGACTTGTTGGGAAGATGGATCTTCAGGCTTGATCTTTGACTTTTTTGATAGTCTTCTTTGCTTCTTCTTTGCCTCCCATATTGTATAGTTACCCAAGTGCTTGAGATTTGAAGAATGAAATCTCGAGCACTTGACTATTCCTTCTTTGTGTTCCTTTTCCTGAAAAGGAAAAACATACGGGACTCGAAGGTATATAGTTTAGATGATGACTGTTTAACCCTTAAAAACGTCCATCAGAAAGTTGTAACCCTAGACCGGGAATTCAGTTACTTCCTCGTGTCTATACATGTCTAATATCATCATCTGGTGATGGGTTAACTTTTTGCCTATCATCTAAAATGGTTAGTATAATCTTAACTGTACAAAAATAAAATCGAACGTAATGATACCTGACCGAGGGGTATTCCTTTTACATAGAAGTAATACTTCTTCAAATGAACAACATTCCAACTTGTTGGTAAAATTCTGCCGTCCATAGTTTCCAGCTCATAAGGGCTTTTTCCAGCAATGCCACGGACTTTGTAAGGTCCATCCCAATTTGGATTAGCTTTCCTGCACCGGCTTCCTTTGTTGATTGGAAGACTTTTTTAAGAACGAAGTCCCCAACTTTGAAATATCTGAGGTGAGCTCTTTTGTTGTAATATCGCTCTATAATTTGTTTTTGAGCTGCCATACGTATCAACGCAGCTTCTCTCATTTGCTCGAGCAAATCCAGATTTGTTCTCAACTCATCGTTGTTTGTTTCTTCCGTTGCTGTTATGAATCTCGTGCTTGGTTCGCCGATTTCCACCGGTATTAAAGCTTCTGAACCATAAACAAGTGCGAATGGAGTTTCTCCTGTGACTGTTTTTGCAGTAGTTTTGTAAGCCCATAGTACTGTCGGTAGCTCATCAGGCCAGTTTCCCTTGGCTTTTTCCAACCGTTTCTTTAAATTGTTGATAATGACTTTGTTCATTGACTCGGCTTGCCCATTAACTACGGGGTGATATGGTGATGAAGTGATTCCTTTGATTTGCTAGCTTTCGAATAATTCTGTGATATGTGAGCCTATGAATTGTGGGCCATTGTCACATACGATCTCCTTTGGTATTCCAAATAGGCATATTATGTGTCGCCATATGAAGCTTTTCACTTCTTTTTCTCGTACCTGTTTAAAAGTGTCTGCTTCCACCCATTTTGTGAAATAATCCGTTAATATGAGTAAGAACCGAACATTTCCTTTAGTTGAGGGAAGAGGTCCCACTATATCCATGCCCCATTTCATGAATGGCCATGGTGACACCACTGGGTGGAGTAATTTTGTCGGTCGATGCATATTGTTAGCATATCGTTCACATTTGTCGTATTTAGCTACGAAATTCTTAGCGTCTTTTTCCATTTTAGGCCAATAGTACCTTGCTCTGATTAGGGTTTTGACTAAGGACCTCGCTCATGTGTGGTTTTCGTAATGTCCTTCGTGTACTTCCTTCATCACATACTCCGTTTGATTGGCTCCAAGGCACTTTGCTAGGGGACCTCCAAACATTTTACGGTATAAAGTATCATGAACTAGGCAGTACCGTGCAGCTTTCCGACGAAGTGCTTGAGCTTCTTTTTTATCTTTTGGCACGGTACCATTCTGCAAAAAGTTTACAATTTTGTTTCTCCAATCCCAGGTTAAATTGTTAAATGTTACCTCATTTTTGTCCCGGTTGATTGCTGAATGAAATAAGTGAATCACAATTGCATTGTCTTTATGTATTACATCGGTAACTGCTACGAGGTTAGCCAATACATCTGCTTATGCATTTTCCTCCCTGGGTATTTGCATAACCTTCCATGATTGGAATTGTCTTACTAGATCTCGTGCCTTTTCCAGATATTGCTGCACCCGAGCCTCTCTAGCAGTATAAGTCCCATGCATCTGGTTTACCACTAGTTGAGAGTCACTTTTGATCACGATCTGCTCGATTTAGAGTTCTCGTGCTAGTTCAAGCCCTGCAATGATAGCTTCGTACTATGCTTCATTGTTAGTTATAGAATAACATTTTATAGCCTGTCTTATCTTTTCACCCGTAGGTGATATTAAAACAATTCCCAAACCGACTCCTTTTACATTAGAAGAGTCGTCAGTAAATAGGGTCCATATTTCTGGATTAGCCCCGTTGAAGATTTATAACTCTTTTTCTACTTCAGGGATTATGCTAGTATTAAAATCAGCGACGAAGTCAGCTAAAATTTGAGATTTTATTGCAGTTCTTGGCTGATATATTGTGTCATGTTAGCTTAATTCAATTGTCCACTTAGTTAATCTTCCTGATAACTCTTGTTTATGCAAAATACTTCTCAGCGGATATGAGGTTACAACAGTAATTGGGTGGCATTGAAAGTATGGTCTTAACTTTCTAGCTGCCATGATTAGAGCTAAAGCTAATTTCTCTAGATGAGGATATCTAGTTTCAGCATCTAATAAGGATTTTCTTACATAATAAATTGGAGATTGTTTATCTTTGTCTTCCCTTACCAATACTGCACTTACGGCAACTTCTGCAACGGCAAGATAGACGTATAGTCGTTCCCCCTCCTTTGGTTTAGATAGTAGAGGGGGATTTGATAGATAGTCCTTCAGATGTTTGAGAGCATGTTGGCCTTCTTTAGTCCATTCGAATTGATTCTGCTTTTTTAGAACTAAAAAGAATTTAAAACTCTTCTCCGAAGACCTGGAAATGAATCTTCCTAAGGCTGCAATTCTTCCTGTTAGTCTCTGAACTTCTTTTTTGCTCGTTAGTATATCAGGTATTTCATCAATAGCTTTAATTTGAGCAGGATTTACTTCAATACCCCTATTTGATACAAGGAAACCCAAAAACTTACCTGATTCAACGCCAAAGGCGCATTTTTCTGGATTTAATTTCATGTTATACCTGCGTAGGATTTCGAAGGTAATTGAAATATGCTTGAAATGATCTTTTGCTTGTGTTGATTTCACCAGCATGTCATCAATATACACTTCTATTGTTTTCCCCAGATGTTCTTGGAACATCTGGGTCACTAGCCTTTGATACGTGGATCCAGCATTTTTCAAGCCAAAAGGCATGACTTTGTAACAATAGGCCCCCCTGTTTGTAATAAAGGAGGGTTTTTCCTCATCTGAGGGATCCATTTTTATCTGATTATAACCAGAGTACGCATCTAGAAAGCTTAACAATTCATGACATGCAGTGGCATCAATCATTTGATCTATGTGTGGTAATGAAAATGGGTCTTTAGGGCATGCTTTATTCAAAATTTGTGTAATCGACGCAGACTCTCCATTTACCATTCTTTTTGGGTACCACTACGGTATTAGCTAACCAATTAGGATATTTTACCTCACGTATTAAACCAATTTTCAAGAGTTTCCGTGCCTCTTCATCGATCACTTGGTTCTTGAATGGCCCTTGCTTTCTTTTGTTTTTCTTGAAAGGCACGAAGGATGGATCTTCATTTAGTTTATGAGTCATCACTTCTGGAGGTATACTTGTCATATCTGAATGGGACCAAGCGAAACAATTTGCGTTAGCTTTTAAATATTCAATTAACTTACCTCTTCTCGTGGGACTTAGCCTCGCGCCTATATGAACTTTTTGCACAGGTTCTCGCTCGAACAGTGGAATAGCTTCGAGCTCCTTAGTAGTTGTTTTGATATGCTCGTCCTCTTCTGGCTCCTGAATGACATCGGGTCTGCAATCCACGTCCGTATGTTTTGATGTTGCCACTGTGGTGATTTGGTTCACATTCTCGTCACTATTTTCTTTTGTATCTGTTTGGGTGATTTGTTTGTCTTTTGATTCCTCCGCTGCCTCTTTTTTGTTGGAGTGTACTACCGAATTTATGTTTCGTGAGGTCTACTGATCGCCTCGAATCTGTTGAATTCCCCATTTGGAAGAGAATTTAATTACCTGGTGTAAAGTAGATGGTATTGCTTCCATATCATGAATCCATGGTCTCCCCATGATTACATTGTAAGCCATATCAGTATCAATGACTTGGAATTTCGTATTTTTTATTACTCCTTCTGCATAGGTACTAAGCTCAATTTCTCCTTTTGTTATAATTGTGGAGTTGTTGAACCTAGATAAGGTGCGTGTTTTTGGGATTACATGATCTTCCATTAGCATCTCTTCCACAACTCTCAACAGAATGATATTGATTGAGCTACCTGGATCAATCAACACTCTTTTCGCGTTAGTGTCATGTATAAGTAAAGATATTACCAATGCGTCGTTGTGTGGAAGAAATAATTTGTTGGCATCTGCGTCGTCAAGCGATATATTGCCTGCTTCCATGGCTTCATGAATCCACTTCCCGTGTGTAATTGTGAACTTGGTTGTTCTTTTGCAAACCACGTCGTTCACTTATTCTCCTCCATGTATCACATTTACTGTTCTCTTTGGAGATGGGGGCTTTGGGGGCTCTTGCTTGTTCTTCATATATGCATGTTTACCTTTTTCACTAAATAATTCTGTTAGATAGCCTTGTTTTAATAATTGTTCTACCTCACCTTGCAATAACCTGCAATCCGAAGTTTTGTGTCCATGATCGTAATGGAACTCGCACAAGAAATCCGGATTCCTTTTGTTTGGATTCGATCTCATTTCTTTGGGCCATCGAACTTTATCACCCATGATTCTTAATATTGTAATTAACTCAGAAGTACTTACATTGAAGTTGTAGTCTCCAATTCTTGCATTACCTCTATTTCATTCATCTCGATCCTTTCTGGATCTTGATGAGGATGAGCTCTTATCTCTATTTGACGGTCTGTATTCTGACTGTATGTTTTCAAACTTTGAACGAGTTTCTCGTACCGAAGGTCCTATATATGGATCGTACATGTTCTTACCTGTTCTCCTTTCTAGTTCGGAGCGTCTAGAACTGGTTCCGTCTTCTGCTTTTGATTGAGCAATGGTATCTTCTTCTATTCATAGCTTGGTGTTGTGTCTGTTATAGACATCGTTCCATGGCGTGGCTGGGAATTCTCTCAAGCTTTCTTTAAGTCTTCTCGTGGCTTCTGAGCTTCTATCATTAAAATTGCTTGCAAATGCCATCGCTGCCCAATTGTCAGGTACTCTTGGTAGCAACACTCTTTCTCATTGAAACCTGTCTACAAACTCACGAAGCAACTCCGCGTCTCCTTTTTTTTTATTTTGAATATGTCATCCATTCTTTTTTCGACTTTTTTGGTACCGGAATGTACTTTTATAAAAGAATCTACAAGCTCAGCAAAATAGTCAATAGAATTTTCAGGTAGAAGAGAATAACATGTTAACGCTCCTTTGGTGAGTGTCTCTCCGAACTTCTTGGCCAGTACTGATTCAATTTCTTGTTTAGTCAGATCGTTGCCTTTTACTCCTGTAGTAAAAGCAGTTACATGATCACGTGGATCAGTTGTCCTGTCGTACTTGATAATATCGGGCATTTTGAATTTCTTGGGAATTGGCAAGGGTGCTGCACTTGGCTTCCAAGGTTGTTGGGAATACCTATCAACGTCAATGCCTTTGATGACAGGTAGTACTCTAGGAATTTGCTCGATTCGATCGTTTTGTTCCTTCACCTGTTTCTGCAAGGTTAGTAATAAAGATTGTAATTATGGATTATTGGACATACCTGGTCTTGTTTCGAGCGACTCATTCAGAGTGCCTCTACTTCGTTTGCTAATCCGGATTGTGGATTTTCTATAATTGCGGTGTTGTTAGGAGGAGGTGTAGGGGATAGCGCTGGTAACCCCCTCATGAAAGCTTGTAAGGCTCGAGTCATATATTCACCAACCATTTGCTTTACAGGATCTTCTTCTCCTGTTTGTTCATTTCCATTGTGATCATTGTTTTGAGTAGTAGACCTCCCTAGGGATTGATCCCTTGAACTTCAAGGGGATCCTATAGGTGATGGAACTGGAATTCCAATTAGCCGTTGGTTGTTATCATTGGCATTTGACATGATTCACAAAAATTTGTTTGAGATAAAACAAAGATTATCATATTCCCGATAACGGAACCAATTTGTTTAACCAAAGAATTAGATTCTCTACCAAAGCTATTTTAAGAAGTACTCGGGTTTCTGATAACCAAGAGAATATGCTAATAATTGTAATAAGACTTGCGAATAGAAAGCAATAAAGATGCGTAAAAGTAAGTATATTTCAATAGTGATTCTAATGCGTGTTTACATGTTATATTATATCCCTTTTATAGATAATTCCTTAATATAACGTCTACTCTTTTCAGTGATTGAGCATTAATGACTAATAATGGCATTAATGTAACATTACAATGGTTAGTCGTAATTTTTGCGTGAAGATTATGTAATGTTTGGCTCATTGATTGAAGAGCTTCGAATCTGCCCTTTATTCCGCCTTGATTCATTCTGACCGTGTCTCTTCATCTTCTCAATTAGATTGAGATTCCTGTATCTGATTACCTCGTGGGTATGTCGTTTCGTTCCTCTTTGTATCGTACATTTTCATAAAGTCTCGTCCAGTTGTCATGTTTTCATTGCTCCACATGGATTGCTTTGTCATCACAATTAGTACACGTGTGAAGCCTATTTTTACCAATACAACATCCACTTGTGAACCCAACTTGGGCTGCCAAATCCCGCATTTGCGCTCCTTCATCTACACGTGCAGTCTCCCCTCCGTTTGTGCAAAACACCAGAAACCAGAAATTTCTCAACAATTGCCTAAGTCCAAATTCCAATCCGTTAAGCATGCGAAAAACCCCCGAGGCCTCAACCAAACATACCAAACAGTCCTAAAACACCATACGAACTTAGCCGATCCCTCGAATCACATCAAACAATGCTAAAAACACAAATCACCCTCCGATTCAAACATAATGAACTTGATACTTTAAATTTCTGCAACTGATGCCTAAACCTATCAAACTACGCCCGATTGACCTCAAATTTTGTCATATTCATCATTACGAACCTACTCCAACTTCCGGAATCGGAATCCGACCCCGATATCAATAAGTACGATACCAGTCAAAATCTCCAAAAATTCGACTTTCGCCATTTCAAGCCTAAATAAGCTACAGACCTCCAAAACACAATTCATACACGCCCTGAAGTCCAAAATCACCCAATGGAGCTAACAAAGCTGACGAAACTCTATTCTGGAGTGGTCTTCATACAGTTCCGATGACGGTCAAAATCCTAAGACTTACGCTTCCGTTTAGGGACTAAGTGTCCCAGAACACTCCGAAACCACAACCAACGCCTCCCGACAAGACACATAAGCAGAAAAAGACATGGCGAAGAAGTAAACAGGGGATCAGGGTTATTATTCTCAAAACGACCGGCCGGGTCGTTACATGTGGAGACTCAAGGTAAACTTGTCGTCGTGTTCGCAAGCCTCGGAGTAACCTTCTGATATTGTACATGTACTGTTTATTTCTATTCCGAAACAAGTGTATTTATGAATTTTCTAACATACTCAGTAGAGCTTATGACTTGTACTATCGGTTTTGGGATTGAAAGTTTTGTGTAGAGACTATTTAAAAGTTGTTGGTTGAATTTTGTTATTAATTCCGTAAGTGTTAGGCTTACCCAGTCTTAGAGACAGGTGCCGTCACGATATCCTACGGAGGAAAATTGGGATCGTGACAATTTTGGACCAAAATAAAAGGCCAAAAAATCACTTATTATGTACCAGATGGAGTAATAAAGAAAAGCCAGCATAAAAAAAAGAAATTAATTGGCAAAATGCGATTGGTACGTGTTGTACATTATTTTTTTTTAAAACTAGTCCTAGTAACAGGGGGAAGGGGGAGGAGACTTATTTCACTTCAAGCAATGATAGGGGGTCTTATGACTCGCAAAGTTTGAGATTGCATCGGTAAAGTGATACAATTCAAATGAGCTAATTATGTAATGTCCCTTAGGCCTCATTTGTTGCACTTAATGGAGGTCTGAATCTTAATCATTCAGATCTTAGACATTAAGTGTGTTTGTTTTTAAAGGCTGAATTAGGGGTGTTCATGGTTCAGTTTGGTTCGGTTTTTGCCAAAAAAGAAACCAAACCAAGTAAGTCGGTTTTTCAAATATTGCAACAAATCCAAACCAATTAAGTCGGTTTTTTTATCAATTCGGGTTTTGTCGATTTTTGGTTTTTTCAGTTATTTATCGGATTTTTCTTAAATATGGGTCATACACTACCAAACGCATATTCCGGCGACTACATTTTCAACATAACTGTAACGACCTGGCCGGTCGTTTTGGAGAGTTAGCGCCTCGATCCCCTGATAATTGTTCCTCCGTTTCCTTATTAGGTTAATGGAACGAGTCGGAGCGTTGAGTGATGAAAATTGGAGTGTTTTTGGACATATAGTCCTTTAAGGTGAGCTTTGACCTTAGAAATTGGGCCGAAGCGGGAGCTGTATGAAGACGGATCCGGAATGGAAATCCGTCAGATATGTTGAGTGATTTAGGGGTTGGGAGCGTGTTCGGAATGTGTTTTTGAGGCCAAATGTAGATTTAGGCTTGAATTGGCGAAAGTTAGATTTTCGGCGATGGCCGATAGGTGAGATTTTGATATCGGACTCGGAATGGAATTCCGAAAGTGACAGCAGGTCCGGAATGTCATTTATGACCTGTGTGCAAAATTTGAGGTCATTCGAACGCGTTTAGACGTGGTTCGGCGTCGGAAGTGAATTCTTGAAAATTCCTAAGTTCCTAGGCTTGAATCTATGCATTTTTGGATATTTTGATGTTATGGGACGTGTTTTTAAGGCTCGACTAAGTTGGAATGAGGTATTGGTGTCAGTTGGTGGTTTTGGTTGAGGTCCTGGGGGCCTCGGAGTCGATTCGGATGGTTAACGGGGAATTTTGGGGACTTTGCAAGCAGATGAACCAGACCTGTATCTGGTGTTCCGCACCTGCGATGGAATTTCCGCAGCTGCGAGCACGCAGGCGCGGGACTTATGTCGCAGGTGCGAAGCCCCAGTGGCCTGGTCAGGGATCGCAGGTGCGACCTGGGCTCCGCAGGCACGGAACCGCAGGCGCGGAACCGCAGGCGCGACCTTTCTATCGCATGAGCGGTCCCAGTGGCCTGGTCAGGAATCGCAGGTGCGAACTGGGCTCCGCAGGCGCGACCTTTCTATCGCAGGAGCGGTCCCAGGGCTTTAAGTGATTTTCCGCACCTGCGATGATTATTCCGCAGGTGCGGAAATCCCTGTTCATATTCTAAGAATCTGAGGGTTATGTTATTTCACCATTTTTGAGTTGTGGGAGCTCGGGAGGGGCGATCTTTGAGAGGATTTTCACGTGGGTAATCGAGGTAAGTGATTTCTACCACCATAGGTTAATTTCTGCGTTCCTAATCTTAAATCCCACCCTTAAGTTCATGATTTTGAGTTAAAATTGAGGAAAAATGGAAGAAACTTCTTAGACCTAATTTTGGAGTTTCGATTGGGTAATTTACCTCCGATTTGAGAGATTTTCATATGGTTAGACTCGGGAGCGAACAAGGGTTCAGAAAATATAATTTTTCCCGATTTCGAGACGTGGGCCCGAGGGGCGTTTTGGTCAAAATTTCTAATTTCGCGTATTAGTTCTGAATT
>ML259629.1:48347-71787 GCA_005239495.1 Nicotiana undulata | reverse complement strand
GGAGTATGATGTGGTCCTGTAGTCTGAGCTGTAGGGGTCTGAACTCCCCCTCCTACCTGAGAGATGGCAGGATATGATGGAAAGATGCCTGCCTGCGACATCGTGTCCATGAATCTCAGCATGCGGCCCATGACCTCCTGGAAGCCTGATGCCGTCATAAAGTCCACTGGAGGTGGTGCTACTGGAGGCAGCTCCTCCCGCTCATCCAGGTACTGATCATCCACTGGTGCAGCTGGTGTAGCTCTGGGACGCCCTCGCCCCCTCCTACCAGCAGGAGCCCTACCCCGGGTGCCTCGACCTCGAACGGCAGGGGTAGCAGCCTCCCCCGAATCGGGATCATGAAAAGTGCGCGTCCTCACAATCTGTGAG
Organism: Nicotiana undulata; assembly: GCA_005239495.1. Taxonomy (NCBI): domain Eukaryota; kingdom Viridiplantae; phylum Streptophyta; class Magnoliopsida; order Solanales; family Solanaceae; genus Nicotiana; species Nicotiana undulata. The sequence continues at coordinate 71,418 of ML259629.1, read as the reverse complement.
AGAATAGAAGGAAAAATTGAGTATAAGGCCAACTTCACGATAGATTCTAAACAAAAGGAGTTTCCTAACACTCTATAGCCCCCCGAAGATAAGTACAGACGTCTCCGTACCGATCCGCAGGACTCTACTGAGTTTTCCCGTGACTTGTGAGACTATGTGAACCTGGCTCTGATACCAATCTATCATGACCCAAAACCCGGTTCAGGTCGTGATGGCACCTAACGGTGAGGTTAGGCAAGCCAACATATAAATCCTTAGGAGATACTACCCCAGAACTCGATATTCTAGTTATTTACTATTTATAACAATTATAATGCAGAATATAACAGCGATATGAGGTAAGGCTGTAGATACAAGCTGAACCACAGCTAGGCCAAATATATACAACCCCGAAACCCAAATAACTACAACAAATGTGTGCCAGGACTAGTGTCACAGTGTCAACAGGCGGCTACATAGATACAGCAACTGAAATATATATACACAAAAATACAAGCCGCAGTCTGAAACAAAAGACTGAGCAAAATAAAACTAGAAGGCTCCAGAGGTGTTGTCAGGATGACGCCAAGAAGACAGCTCACCGTATGGAATGACACCGCGATCAGTATCTATCTGCAGACGGACGACCAGACGGACCAGCCTCAAGACCTGCACAATCAAGTGCAGAAAAAGAAAAGAAAGTGTAGCATGAGTACATATAAACAAATATGTACCCAGTGAGTATCCCGTCTAAACTCGTAAAGAGTAGTGACGAGAGGTAGAATATATACTCACTAAGGTCAAGTACATAATAAAATAAGGTACATACCAAGCAATAAATCATGTGAGAAAAGTACATCAAGTATAAGGACATGTAATCAACAAACATGTAACTGATCTTAAACATAACCTTTCTTTGTAAATTGATCACATTTATCACTTGTTTCCTTTCTCATTATCTGAAATGTCTTATCTTATTATCTCAATTGTTCACTTTCCAGTACTCAGTATCGTTTCTCAACTCACGATCGCACCATCCCAACTCAATGCAAATGCTTATGTATGTATATATATATATATATATATATATATATATATAACCGACACGGACAAGACTATCGGCCGAAGTCATAAGGGTGGGTCATAAGGACTGACTCGGTCATAAAGCTCCACACGCTCGCGAATCATACTTGCGACTCGTGCGCTGACTCGATAAAATCTCCACGATCGCGAATCATCCATGCGACTCGTGGGCAAATATCTCTCCCTGCTCACGAATCATTCATGCGACTTGGGGGCAATGACATATATATATATATAATCTCCCAATCACGAATCATACCTGTGACTCGGGGCCAATGATACAAAGTAAAACTCTCCCTGATCACGAATCATGCATGTGACTCGGGGGCCGATGAAAATATAAGTCCTCCCCGATCACGAATCATACCTGTGACTCGGGGCCAAAGAAAATAGTAGTATATCTCTCCCTGATCACGAATCAAACCTGTGACTCCGGGGCTAGTAAAATAAGTCTGATCTCTCCCTGATCACATATCAAACCTGTGACTCAGGGGCTGGTAAAAATATAAGTGTAATTCCTCCCTGATCACGAATCAAACCTGTGACTAAGGGTAATGAAAATATAAGTTCTCCCCGATCACGAATCATACCTGTGACTCGGGGGCCATGAATGCATGAATGAGTATATATGACTGCATGAATGCATATATATATATATATATGTGTATATGTAGACACCGTGGCACCGACACGCCCACACTAAACGGGATCGGATACTCACATCTCACTTGATAGCCAAAGTTAGGATTTTATCATATTATCCGTTTTTCTCATAATATCACCATGATGGAACAATTCAAGTATAGGAAGGAATTTCAACCACCTTCGTTTAGCTCAACAGCTCAATATCAGGACTTATCTCATTTGCTTCTTGCTCTTTATCAATTATATCAGGTGTAACACAATTACTCAATTGATGAAATTCATAATTCTTATCTGAATAGTATGTACATTTAATTCACAACTATCATAGCTCAGTTTCATCGTATATCAGTAATAATTCGTACAAAACATCAGATAATATCAAACAAACAGTTAGAACATGCTCGTGGGTCCTACGGCTACCCAACATACAGTATAGATGCCGCGTACGGACTCTCGTCACGTGGTACGTACGCAGCCCCCTCAACAAGCACAATTAGCAACAAAGAGCCTAGGGGACATTTCCCCCTTACAAAGTTTGGAAAGGAGACTCACCTGGACAAGTACTCCTCCGGTCAACGGACCAATCAACAAGACGCACGAATCCTCCGAATCACCCTCGATGGCTCGCAACTAGCCAAAAACACATAATTATATCAATTTAGGAAGAATCGAGGAGGATTTATCAAGGATTTTCCCTAAAAACACATTCTTGACATACTTGGCAAATTCAACTCCGAGCCTCGGCGTCCGGAAAATTATAATTCTTGAAGAAATGCGCTATACGTCGCCTAAGGATCAAGATTAACTCAATTAATCATCCTACAATGGCCCTAAAATCAGAATTCCCATTTTCTTCAAAACCCTCTATTCTCCCCAACAATTTCTTATGAATTTCTACGAATTTGGAGATGGAAATTCCCAAAGAATTGAAGAAATTAACATGCGGAGGGTTACAGAATCACTTACCTGAATTACTAGGCCGAAACACTGCTCTGGAGCTCTTAGAGGTCTCAACAATGGAGGAAAAATCGAGTTTTGGGATGGAAGATCACGAAAGGGGCTATTTATAGGACTGCCCAGCAGTTTCCGCACATGCGACCTTTGGATCGCATGTGCGGACTCGCACCTGCGGAAAAAGGGTCGCACCTGCGAAAAAGGCCTGGGCGCTGGGGGGGTTCTCGCTCTTGCGAACTTTGGATCGCAGGTGCGGACTCGCACCTGCGGAAAAAGGGTCGCACCTGCGAAAAAGGCCTGGGCGCTGGGGGGGTTCTCGCTCTTGCGAACTTTGGATCGCAGGTGCGGACTCGCACCTGCGTGAAATTGGTCGCGCCTGCGATGGGCCTGGGTCCTGGGAAAAGTCGCGCCTGCGGAAGAAAGGCCGCTCATGCGGAAGGAGCCGCGCCTGTGATTGATTTTCCGCTGGTGCGAGCCTCGCGACTGCGGCTCATGGACCGCAGGTGCGGTCACACCAGTAAATTCCCCACCAGCTATGCAATTTCTGGTTTTTGACCCCGATTGGGGTCCGGGGGACCCCTGGGCCACCCGAGCCCTCGACAAATTATACCAACAATTCCCAAATCACATGACGGACTTGCTCGAGCTCCCAAAACACTAAAAACATCATCCAAACTAGAAATCACTCTCCAAAACCCCTTAGTTCAAACTTAGGATTTCAAGAAAATTCAAATGGCTCATCAATATGCCGAACGGGTCTATACTGCTCGGACTGACCCCAAATTTTGCGTACAAGTCATAAATGACTATACGGAACTATTTCCAGTTCCGAAATGCCATTCGGACCATGATATCATGAGGTCCAATTCCAGTGTGAACTCCAAATCTTATGAAATCCTGAATTCCAATTCAGGTGCCGAAATACTCCCGGGTCATCAGAAACCCGAGGCGAACACACTCCCAAGTCCGAAATCATCATCTAGAGCTGCTGGAGCTGTCAGAACTTGATTCCGAGGTCGTTGGCTCAAAATGCTGCATCGAACCAAAATTAGCCAAATAGGCTAGCCTTCAGGAACCAAGTGTTCCTGAACTGGCCAAATTACTTCTGAATCTCGAACTACCTGCCCACACAAGTCGTAAGGCACGAGTAGCCTCTATGGAAAGAGTCATTCACGGGAACGGAGTCCCAACACACAAAACGACCGGCTGGGTCGTTACACATGACCCCTAATTTCATATGCTAGGGTTTCTGATTTTCTTGCTTAAATCCGTGTTATTTCTTGGTAATTCTCTTCAATTAGTATTATGCTTGCTCGAATCATTTATTCTATGGTATTTGTTACTCAATTATTTCCTGACTTATTGCTTTGCTTATAATGTGGTTATTCCGTTTATACACAGGAATCTCTATTCACTAGTGTTATTTGAATCTATTTTTACTAGTTGTTGTTTGAATCCCTGATTCACTAAGATTCGAAAGTCTTGTTGATCTCCTATGAGATATTCTTACTTATTTCCAACCTCTAATCTATTTCTTACCTTGATTCGTTACTGTTGATTGATATTGCTTCCTTAATTAATATTTTCTGAACCTAGTCTCAATTGTCTACTTGATCTGGTTTGAAATTGTCTTCTTATATGTCATGTGCATAGTAACTTTCCTTAAATATGTTTACCTACTAGCCGTTTGAGTTAAACCTTTAATTAAGGGATACCTAATTGCCTGTTATGAACACTATTTTACATTCTTCTAAGTTATATATAGTCTTTCCTTATTTGTCACTCACCGTTTGAATAATTCCCTTAATTCTAGGGATACTTGTACTGATTTTATAAGTAATTAATTCTCTGAGTCCCATAATTACCGGGCAGTCTGATTTTTACCTTATTTTCACCTAGTTCCAAACTATATATATGCTCTATCCATGCATTGACACGAGGGGACAGACACAAACTAATCTGTGCACTCTCTCACAATTACAACAATTCAGTGGGTTGCCTCCCGTGCAACGCCTGATTTAACATCGCGGAACGACGTAGATGAGCGCATATTAAGGTTCGATCGACCTCTGAGATTCAGTCAAATGGGTCATTGACACATCCTTTACTTTATCCATACCCACATAAGATTTCAACTTGTGCCCATTGACTCTAAACGTGCGAGAGTCTTTCTTTGCGTCAATCTCCACAGCACCTGAAGGGAGCACTTCAACTACACGAAATGGACCTGACCATCGTGACTTTAGTTTACCCAAAAATAGCCTTAATCTTAGATTGTAAAGCAACACCATATCTTCGGGTTTGAAATTCCGCTCAATAATGTTCTTGTCATGTAACCTCTTCATTCTCTCTTTATACAATCTTGTGCTCTCAAAAGCAAGATAGCGGAACTCATCCAGTTCGTGCAACTCTGTGACTCTACTTGTTCTCGCAGCATCCATGTCTAGATTCAATTGTTTCAGTGCCCACCATGCTCTATGCTCTAATTCCACCGGCAAGTGACAGGCCTTCCCAAACACCAACTTGTATGGTGACATGTCAATTGGTGTTTTGAAAGGCGTTTTATAAGCCCAGAGTGCATCATCTAACTTTTTTGCCCAGTCCGTTCTTGTGGCATTCATGGTTTTGGTTAACACACTCCTTATCTCTCTGTTTGACACTTCTACCTGCCCACTTGTCTAAGGATGATATGGGGTGGCCACCTTGTGGTGCACATTATACTTCTATAGCAGCTTCTCGAAGGCTCGATTGCAGAAATGAGTGCTTCTGTCACTAATTATGGACCTTGGGGTGCCGAAACGGTTGAATATGTTCTTCTGCAAAAACCTAATCCCCACCTTTGCATCATTGGTAGGGAGTGCTGCAGCTTCCACCCATTTGGACACATAGTTTACAGCAACAAGTATGTACTTATTGCCATATGAACTGACGAAGGAACCCATGAAGTCTATTCTTGATACGTCGAACACTTCGACCTCCTGAATTGGGTTCATGGGCATCTCATGATGACAGGAAATGTTCCCAGATCGCTGGCATTCATCACAGCCCATTACCCACAAATGTGCATCCTTAAACACGGTTGGCCAGTAGAAGCCTGCTTCCAGAACTTTCACAGTTGTCCTGACTCCTCCGAAATGTCCACCATATGCCGATGCATGACATGCCTGCAAAACAGAAGATTGATCTATCTCAGGACACACCTCTGGATCATGTTATCAACACAAATCCTAAACATATAAGGTTCATCCTAATAATACATGCGGCAATCACAGGAAAAAAAATTCTTTTGCACAGAGGAGAGGTCATAAGGAACTATATCTCTTGCCAGGTAGTTTGCAATGTATGCATACCATTTCACTTCCTCAAGGATCGTGGTGAGTAGCTGCTCATCTGGAAAGGTTTCTAGAATATCTTCTACCTCAACTGCTTTTTCAGCTCCTTCTAGTCGCGATATGTGATCAGCGACTTGATTTTCTGTGCCCTTTCGGTCACGAATTTCAAAGTCGAACTCTTGTAGCAGCAGCACCCAAGGAATCAGGTGTTGTTTTGACTCTTATTTCTCGATCAGGCACATGATAGCAACATGATCAGTATAGACAATTACCTTTGATCCTATCAGGTACGATCTGAACTTGTCAAACGCGAACAATACTGCCAGCATCTCCTTTTCAGTCACAATGTAGTTCAGTTAAGCTTCACTCAACGTTCTACTTACGTAGTAAATTGGGTGCATGATTTTATCTTTCCGATGTCCTAGCAATGCTCCCACTGCATAGTCACTTGCATCACACACTAGCTTGAATGGTTGCTCCCAGTCGGGGGCAACAATGATAGGTGATGTGACCAGTCTCTTCTTTAATTCCTCGAATGCTACCCTGCAATCATCAGAAAACACAAAAAGGTGATCTTTTTCTAGCAATTTACACAAAGGGTTAGCAATTTTGGAAAAGTCTTTTATAAATCTCCGATAGAAACCGGCATGCCCAAGGAAACTTCTTATTGCTTTGGCGGATGTGCGTGGTGGAAGTTTTGCTATCACATCAACTTCGCACGATCCACCTCAATGCCTTTGCTTGATACCAAGTGTCCCAAGAAAATACCCTCTTGTACCATGAAATGGCACTTCTCCCAGTTTAGTACCAGATTAGTCTCTATACACCTTTTCAACACTCTCCTTGGATTCTTAAGGCAGTCATCGAATGAATTTCCCACTACTGAGAAATCATCCATGAAAACCTACATTGTTTCTTCTACCATGTCTGTGAAGATGGCCATCATGCACCTTTGGAATGTGGCAGGTGCGTTTCATAGGCCAAATGGCATTCTGCGAAAAGCAAAACTCCCATAGGGGCAGGTGAATGAGGTCTTCTCTCTGTCCTCTGGTGCAATGAAGATTTGATTGTACCCTGAGTACCCATCCAGAAAACAAAAATGGGACCTCCGTGCCAGTATGTCTAACATCTGATCAATGAATGGAAGTGGGAAGTGGTCTTTTCGGGTGGCCAAGTTCAACTTTCTGTAATCCATACAGATTCACCAGCCTGTGACGGTTCGTGTAGAGATCAATTCATTCTTATCATTTTTCACAACCGTCATTCCACCCTTCTTAGGTACACATTGCACTGGGCTAACCCAGTTGCTGTTAGAGATGGGGAATATGATTCCCGCATCTAACCACTTAATAATTTCTTTCTTCACCACTTCCTTCATATTGGGGTTCGGCCTTCTTTGGTGTTCTCTGGAAGGTTTGTGCCCATCTTCCAGTAGAATTTTATGCATACAAAAGGCCGGGCTGATCCCCTTGATATCTTCCATGGTCCACCCAATTGCAGTCTTGCACTCTGTCACCACCTGCAAAAGTTGGTCTGCCTGCACATCTAACATACTAGATTAGATAATAACAAGTAATGTGGAGTTAGGTCTTAAAAATGCATACTTGAGATGGGCGGGCAGTGGCTTCAGCTCTAACTTTTGTGGTTCTTCTATGGATGTCTTGGCTGGAGGAGTTTCCCTTTCTTCTAAGTGCAGGGGCTCAAATTCGAGTGGTCTCTTCCAAAAACCTTTGCCCTCAAGAGAAAGCACCCATTTCGCCAATTCTTCACCATTAACCTCATCTAGGTTCATGAGACAAGCTTCTAGAGGATCCTCAATGTTTAAAGTCTCATCATCCTCTTCCAAAATTACATCCACTACATCTATTAAAGAGCAATTGGCGAATTCACTTGGTCGCCTCATAGATTTCTGCACGTTGAATGTTATTCCCTCATCATTTAATCTCATCTTAAGCTCTCCATTTTCGCAATCAATTTGAGCTCTCCCCGTGGCCAAGAATGGCCTTCCCAAACTTATGGGAATTTCCTCATCAACCCGACAATACAAAATGACAAAATCCGCAGGGAACACAAATTTCCCTACCTGCACCAACATGTCATCAAGGATACCAGAGGGCCTCTTTACTGTCCTGTCAGCCAGCTCCAATAACATGGACGTGGGTCTAGCTCTCCCAATCCCAAGCCTTTTATAGATATCTAGGGGCATAAGATTTATGTTTGCCCCCAAATCACACAGTGCCTTAGCAAATACAAAGTTACCTATAGTGCAAGGAATTGTGAAACTCCCTGGGTCAGACAACTTTTCAGCAATGGGTCTCGTCACAACAGCACTGCAGGTCTGAGTTAGAATAACTTTGGCCAAGTCTTGGAAGTCGAACTTGCGGGACATCAAGTCCTTCATCATTTTCGCATAGCCATGCATCTCCTTTAAAGCATCAATCAATGGAATATTTACCTGGATTTGCTTCAACATTTCCAAGAACTTCTTATATTGATCATCTTTTTGATAATTGGCCAACCTCTGTGGGAATGGTGCTGGAGGTCGTTTCCTTCTTGTAATTTGGTTTTTCTCTTGTTCAGGCACTACCTCCACTATCGGTTCCCGTGATTTATCAGCCTCTTTCTCTTTGTTTTCGTCTTCCTGGGCACATTGCACTGTCAACCCTATTGAATCATCTACCTCAATGGGCACTGGCACAAGTGTCTCAGTAGGTCTGCTTTCACGAGCAATCTCTTGCTCCAAGTCTAGGTCTCTACTATTACGTAGACTCACTGCCATCAGCTTCTTGGGGCCCTGCTCCTTTAGATTTACCTGAGTGTCTGCAGGTAACCTCCCATGAGGAAGATTATTTAGTGCCATCAAAATCTGACCCAATTGGACCTCAATATTCTTGATAGTTGACTCGTGTGAGTCTACTCTTTCAGTTATTTTTTCATTTGACCCAATCACCTGTTGCATCATTCCCTCGAGTCTAGCAAACCCGTCTTCCTATCTCCCATTGTGTTGTTGTTGAGGTGGATGATAACCCTGCTGCCGATTCTGATTGGTGTAGCCATGTTGCCTTTGGTAAGGCACCATATTTCCTTATTGTCGTATGGCCCCCATATTACTGTTATTATTATGTTGCTGCGGGGCTGGCCTATATTGCTGATTTTGCTGACCCCAATTTTGACCACCTAGTCTCTGTCCCTCATAGTTTGACACATAACTCATGTTTTTCGGATAGTGTTGGTGATCACCATCAGCACTCCACAGGCTACTAAATGGCTGACTAATGCAAGATGTACATAAGCCCCATTGGTTGTTTTTCTGACCTGATTCTTCAACCTTTTTAGTGAGGATGCTCATTTGTGTCATCAGTGTGGCCATATTTTCAGCTATAGAATTGGCTGGATCTAAGGCCACTGAGTGGACCACAGGAGTGATGGGAGCGTTTCTGGTTGTCCATCTCGAATTTTGTGCCATCTTGTCGAGCAGGTTATTGCTCTCTCTGAATGTTTTACTCAAGAATGCTTTACCAACTGAAGCATCAACATTAGCCTTCACACTATCCGCTAGACCCATGTAGAACCTCTGCCCCAACATCTGCTCAGGAATACCATGGTGTGGACATAAAACCATCAGCCCTTTGAATCTTTCCCACGTCTCTTGCAATGTTTCTGTTGGTTTCTATATGAAGCTCAAGATCTCATCAATCTGTTGAGCAATCTTGTTGGGAGGATGAAATTTGTTCACAAATTGCTTGACTAATTCCTCCCAAGTAGCGATGGAATTTATGGGGAGTGAATTTAGCCAAGTCTCAGCTGCTCCCATCACAGAGATTGGAAACAACAATAACTTTATTACTTCTGGAGTCATGTTGTGTTGTCTTTGTGTCTGACAGATTGACAGGAAATTCTTTAAGTGCTGTTGAGGATCTTCAATGTATGACCCCGAGAATAGTCCCTTGTTTTGCAATAAATGCAGCATGTTGTTTGTGATTTGAAACGAATCAGTCTGTAGCTGCAGGACTACAATCGCGGTGGCTAAATTGTCTATTGTGGGTTGTGCCTAATCATACAAAACAGCCTATGGCACAAGAGGCTCCACCACCTGCTCGTTTGGGTCCTCCATGTTATCCCCATTATTTCTGTTGTTTACCAGATCAGCCATCTCCGGTGCAAGTTGTTCAGTTGAGTTTTGTTGTTGTTTGCTTTTCCTGTTTGCCCGATTCAAGGCCTTGAAAACTTTTTCAGGATCTGATAATGCTTTAAACACTTCACCAACTCTTGAGGGGTTTCTAGGCATGCACCTGTAACGCCCAAGATTACAAACGTTAAACTTTCAATGTATTTGAGTGAAAGTGAAGAAAATTGACTACACTAAGAATTTTCGCACTTATTTTAGCTGTAATTGATAACACCATTAATTCCCCGGGAACGACGCCAAAATTTGAACATGCCCAATTATGCCTTATAAAAAGGAAAAAACGGTCGCTGCAAATATATTCTTGATATTAAGTCCAGAGTCGAAGGCCACAGGGAATTAACCTATCAATTACTACTATTAGACTCACACAATTACACGTAATCAACTTCCCAAGATATTTAGATAACAAGTGAGTGGTTTTCTACTAACTATTACTTAATGCAACAATATTAACTAAGAGCTAACTAAGAACGGGTTGTAAATAATAATAGGAATGATCTAAGGTTATGATTTTCCCTATTGTTGGAATCCCTTCCGCTATGTTTAGTATAAATTTGCCTAATCTTCTCTTCGATCATGAGCACTCTGACCGTCATAAATCTCTCTCGAGTAATTACGATAATATACTGGACATACTCTCCCGAGTTACGCTAGCTGGCTTTAATTACAGCTCACTTAGATCCCAACCAAGGTTTCGTTATCCCTAATCCCATCTTTAAACCCTTTGTTATTGATCCCTCACATACGTCGGGAGTGATGTTGTTCAACAACTACCTAAATATGCACTCTTTCCCGAGTAATACATACTAAATAGGCACAGCTAATTCAGGGTCCTTCAATTAACTACAACAAGCATGTAGAACAAATAGAGATTAAACTTTGTTAAATCTATATTAACATAGCAAGAATTTCATCCTTCAATAGGTTCCATCAAAACCCTAAATTAGATGTTTAGCTACTCATACTAAAATAAGATAAAGCAATAAGATGGTTCATAATTCACAAATTAATGATAAAAAGAAGAAGAATGAAAAACTCTAATGATGACTTGATCTTCTCTCACTTGTTCTTGCCTCCAATTAAGTCTAAAACAAACTTGAAACTAACTTTGGGCAAGTTTGTTTGGGTTTATATAGGGTTAGTTTAACTTCCCAGCGATTTACACTTTAGCCCTCAAAATTCTTGACAGAATTCTGTTCGACCGCGGTCGCGGTCCCAACCGCGGTCCCGACCACGGTAATTTTCTGCCTTACTGTTTTGGCATGCCTTCCACCGCGCCCCGGACCGCGGTCACGGTGGTACTTTTCACTGTTTTCTTTGCCTTTTCTTGCTCTTTTTCATCCGTGCTATTCTCGATTGGCCTTGTATATACATATTTGACTTCAAAAGGCTATTTATCTTCCTCCTTGATCGGAGTGGCTTCTGCAAAGCATAAAAATCACAATTAGAGCATTTTGTTATCTTTTAGCATTCAAAACATCAATAAAGTATGGTTATTTTAGAGCATAAATAGCATCTACATTGCATAATATAGGCTACTATCATTCATAAACTACATTAAAAGATATTCATAACCACCATATAAAATTATTATCACCTGAAGAAGAAGAAGAAGAAGAAGAAGAAGAAGAAGAAGAAGAAGAAGCAGGAGGAGGAGGAGGAGGAGGAGGAGGAGGAGGAGAAGGGAGGAGAAAGAGGCCTGAAATTTTTTAAAAAGTGGGTACAAGTTAAAACTTTTTAAAAAAGTGGGTATAGATTAAATGGGGGCGACCAAATAGGGCGCCCCGTGCAATTTTTACTATTTCATCGCCTTGTTTTCTATATCCATGAAATTTTCTTTCCGTCTTACATTTAATATTGCCGATCGCATTTACAAATATGGAAGGAGATCTTTGCGTGTGATTCTTGGAGATAAAGAATTCTTATTTGTTTGGATTTTTAATTTTTGTATGTGTTTGGCTCATTTAGATAAGTCTATGATTAATGGAAAGAGGTTAATAAGTTAGAACTTATTTGGAACATTTCCGTAAGATTACTTTAATTATACTGTTTTAATTTTTTGGTTATTATCCTTGTAGTGAATTTCGATTGACTTATGTACTGAATCAATGAAAGGATATTGCTACTGCTTTAATCTCGAAAAGGAATCAGCCAGCTAATGTTTTCCCCGAGGCAGGTAGTGTATGAGATTCTCTATTGTATATCTATTTATATAAAGGGTTGTTTGGTAGGGTGTATAAGAATAATATTTAATATGGTGTACTAGTAATGTTATAATTAATTATGCTGAGATTATTTCTTATCCACTTTTGAGTTTGGTGTATTAAAAATAACATACATCGCATAATATTTTTAAAGAAATATTTGTTTACAAAAGTACGATCGACATTCTTTAGCTTTGTATTTGAAAAGGTTTTGAAAGGGTAATATCTCCATATACATGCTTATCGATGTATTAAAAATTATGGTAGTGTTAATACTATGATTTGTTATGTATAAGAATAATACCGGATAAGATGTATAATTAATACATATGTTAATTATTCAAAGTGGGGGATCCAGCATTTTAAGGTAATGGGTGCTCACTATAAATTAGTGCTAGCAAATGATGGGAGGAATCAGATTGATATGGACGGATTGAATACGTCTTAGATTATACGGATAAAATATCTTAATCACTCATATTAATATGGATAAAACATAAATTGAATGATGTAAAATATGAATATTCATATTTTCTTGAATATTATCATTATTGTGAGGATTTCAAACCACAATATAGACTATCAAATTTAGTGGTGGTAAATTGAATATATTTTCTCTTTGAGCCACGATGAACTAAGTGAATTAAACAAAGAAAAAACAGCAAAGTTAAGAACAAAAAGGAAATTCCATGTAAAGGGAGACGAAAAAGAAAGTCAAAGAGTGCACTATGTAAGAATCGAACTCCGGATCACACAGAGTGCATACTTAAATTCCATTAACCAGTAGCACCCACCGGTCTGTTTGAGTAATGGGTGCTCACCTAAATATATGTTCATTTCATGCGAAATTATCTATAAAATAATATGTATGATCCCATGGGTAATGGGTGCTTGAGAGCCATAATTCTCTATGTGGATCCGCCCATGATTATACATAGATTGGAAAATACTATCAAAATATTACTAATAATATCAACGTTAATATATAAATTATTTCTCTAATACATCCAGCCGAGCGACCCTGAGAATTGTAAATAGTAGTTGCAGGTGTAAACAAAGTCTTAATATTAGTAAGCGTAGGACTCTCTTGATTCTTTGTATAAACTATAAAGTGGCCATGACATTGGCTATTGAAGCAACACAACGTTTGAGTTTCTCAATTATTCTAAACTATTGTATAATCTTTTCACATGAAGGATCAATACATCACAAGAATCTTTCTTGTTTACTTATCATTATTAATTGGTTATCCTACGGAAATCCAAAATAAGCTTAAACTTACCAACTTCGACTTATCAAACTTAGCCAAGAGCATACAAATATTTAAGAATCAAGAACTAGGATTCTTTCTCTCCAAGAAGCTACGCAAAGATGTCCTTCAATATTTGTAAACATGATCAGCAACATTGAATGCAAGACAGAAAAGAAATTTCATAGATGAGGTAGCAAACAAGGTGATAAAACACAAAGGACAAATATATACAAAATTCCTAAATACTTAGGCAAAAGGGACATTTTTCAATGGGTATGATTGAAATTCATTGATAACATATAGGTGAGTCAATATATAAAGTTTGAAGGAAATTGGAGGTGATTTGGACTAATTATGAGTAAAAATTCGTAGTTGAGATAGAGTTTAAAATTTTCTTGATAGGTTATGCATCCTGTTATGTTTTGATGATCTAACAAATTTAATGTTAATAACCAGATAAGGAACCTGTCCCACATCCTCAAGTACTCAAGAACAACAAGTCTCAAGTCAGGGACATGCTTCAACATTTCAAAGTTAAAGAAACAACAGAGGAAATAGATGGACATCAGTTCACTTGCTGACTGTACTAGTCAACCCCCACAGCTGTAAAATAGCTGCAATTGTTTCTGCGCACACACGCAACAGTGCAAACAGTGCAACAGTCACTTTAATGGGAATGCCCTTGTACCAAACATACTTGAGTCATTCAAGTGATGTCACTTATGTAATATTAACATGAAGCAAAGGCAAAACATCATACTTGCACATTCCAGAATTGATTGAGCTTTTCTCTCAAGTGTGTCGCAATCTTGCAAGTGACTATCAAGGGCATCAAGAACAAAGAACAACATAATAAAGGACCAGTTTCCCGCATCGAGTCATTATATGGCCTTAGTTATGTTGCACCTTTGTTAAAGCATTTCACTTGTTATTCCTACTTAGCTTAGTTAGAAGCATTGTGTAGGAAATCTTTTGTAAAACCATAAATCTTGTGTTTGTGTCTTGACTAGAGTTAGTCAAGTTGTAATCTTTGTAATAGAGTATTACAAAGGGGCTTGTGACAGAGTTATTACAAGTTAGTGAGGAATTAAGAGGTTAACAAGGTTACAATAGTTTTTAATCTGAAGTTTGCTCGGTAGTGAAGTTAAAATCCTACAAGGGTAGGTCGTGATTTTTAATCCTGTGAGCTGAGAGTTTTCCACGTAAAACTTTATTGTGTTATTTAGTTATTGTTGTGTGCGTGTGTTCCGTGGAAACTAATAGAGATCCTGGTTCTCTATATAGTTTGGTGGACCCTTAGTTTCTATCATTTGGTATCTAAGCAGATTTTCTCTATCAGGCTAACACCTAGAAAGGATCCTCATGTCTTCTCCACCAAACTTTGAAGAAGATCAATTTACTTACAGACACCAAGATTCAACGGCGCAATACTATGGATGGTTGAAGACAATGATGCATGATTTTATCATGGCTGAAAATTCAGAGCTCTAGGATGTTTTCTGCGATGGACCCTTTGTCCCTACGAAGACCACTGGTGAATCAGCAGTGACAGTTCCCAAAACAAGAAAGGAATACAACTATGCTGACCGCAAGGCTCTGGAGAAGAACTTTCAAGCAAAAAACATCCTCGTGTGTGGTATTAGACCAGATGAATACAACATAATTTCATCCTGTCAATCTGCTAAAGAGATCTAGGAAGCTCTCCAAACAACCCACGAAGGGACAACTCAAGTCAATCAGTCGAAGATAGATATGCTAACCATAGAGTATGATCTCTTCAGGATGAAGGATGGTGAGTCCATTCAAGACATGCACACTCGCTTCACCTCTATCATCAATGAGCTTCACTCTCTGGGATAAATCATTCCCAGGAACAAACTTGTCAAGAAAATACTTAGTATATTACATGGTTCTTAGGAAAGCAAAGTAAATGCAATCACGGAGGCAAAGGATATGCAGAATCTGACCATTGATGAACTCATTGGCAATCCAAAAACTTATGAAATGAAGAAGAAGAAGAAGAAGAAGGATAATAAGAGAAGAGAGCCCAAAATGGAGAAGAACATGGTCCTCAAGACTGACAACAATGGCTCAAGTGGTGAGGATGCTGATATGGCTTACCTGACAAAGAGATTTCAGAAAATGGTTCGCAGAAATCGAGGTATTCCAAAAAAGGGCAGCTCCAGCAAGCTAAAAGTCTATGACCTATGTCATAAGTGCGGGAAGCCAGGAAATTTCATCAAGGATTGCTCTCTCCTCAAGCAAGATCAGTACAAACACAACAGACAAAGCAGCCAAGAGGAACCCGGTTCCTGACAAACTATTCAAGAGAAAAGATGTCGCTAACAATGTTGTGAAACAAGCTCTTGATGCATGGGGAGACTCTTCCAGCGAATCTGGAGAGGACGATGAACAAGGTGACAGCTCCATGATGGCAGTAGAAAGTGAAGCAGCTGAATATGACTCTATCTTTGCCCTAATGACAAAATCTTGTGATGATGATGATGAGGTAAACACTCTAGACGTTCAAAGAAATTTGAAGTCTTACTCTAAGAAAAAACTTATATCTTTGGGAAATGTTTTAATTGATGCTTATCATAGTCGTCTAAATGATAAAAATGCATTAGTTGTGGAACTAGGAGAAGTAGAACATGAGAGAGATGATCTAGTAGTTGTTGTGGTCGATATAAAAGAAACCATTGAGAGTTTGAAGAAAGAAAAAAATGCTTTAACTGAAAAAATAGCAAACATAGAACATGAGAGAGATGATCTAGTGGTTGTTGTGGTCGATCTAAAAGAGACCATTGAGTGTTTAAAAAGGGAGAAAGAAGCTTTAACTGAAAAGATCGCTAACATAGAGCATGAGAGAGATGACGTATTAGTAGTATTTGTGGACCTAAAGGAAACAATTGAGGAACTAAAAAGGGAAGGTAGGCATGAGATCACTCAAAAAGGGAAAGGAAGTTGCAAATGAGGCATACCTTGGGATTGAAGATGAGCTAAAATCAGTGAAATCTAGTATGTGTGTTGAACTTGAGAGAAACATACAACTTCAGGAAGATCTAGGCAGAGTTAAGAATGATCTAGGAAAATCACTTAAGCGGACATGGTCCTCTAATGCTACACTGCCATCTAAATGAACAATGGGGAAACATGAAGGGAATCAGGTTCCAAAGAAAAAGACTCCTTACAACCCTCATAGCAAGTACGTTACCATCCCTGATAACTGGCTTTGCACTCATTGTGGTAACACTAGGCATTTTAAAGAAACATGTAAAGCCAGATTTCAGTCTCAAGAGAAAAACAAAGTTTTTGTTATAAAGGTAACTACTGCTAAAGAACCTAGTCCCTCATATAAAAAACATGTGATGTCTGCTTGGACCAAAAGAACCCAGATTCACCCTTTTCCTCACTACATTGGGTCCCTAAGTCTAACCTTTGATTTCCTTACACAGGGATTAGTGAAAGAGAGCAACCAAAGATGGTACATGGATAGTGGTTGTTCTAGCACATGGTTGGATGCACAAATGAATTTCTTTCACTCAAAGCCCTGCAAGGAGGGAGTGTGTCCTTTGATGATGGCAAAAAGGGATACATTCTAGGAGTAGGAAGGGTTGGGAAGTCTCCCACTCACTCAATCGAAAAAGTGCATTTCATGAACGTCTTGAAGTACAACTTACTGAGTGTTTCCCAAATCTACAACAAGGAAAACAAAGTAGATTTTTTGTCAAAAACATGCACAGTCACAAACCTTGTGACTGGTGAAGTGGTTCTGGTGGCTATAAGGTACAAAAATATTTATGTTGCGGACTTTTAGCCCTTGCAAAATAGGGATCTCACTTGTCCGAGTGTTGTTGACGATAATGCTGAATTATGGCAGAGAAGATTGGGTCATGCAAGTTTTACGTTGCTGAACAAATTGGTCAAGATGGACCTGGTTCGTGGCCTCCCCAAGTCAAACTTCAAGGATCATAAGGTGTGTGATGCATGCGCAAAAGGAAAGCAAGTTAGATCCTCCTTCAAGCATAAAAAGGAAGTTAGTACCTCAAGGCCACTTGATCTCCTCCATATGGATCTGTGCTGACCTATGAGGGTGCCAAGTAGAGGAGGAAAAATGTACATTTTGGTTATAGTGGACGACTACTCCAGATTCACTTAGACCCTGTTTCTCATAACCAAGGATGAAACCTTTCAAGTATTTTTTGCATTTGTGAAGAAGATCCAGGTGAAAATGAGCCATAATGTGCAACAATGGTAAGGAAACACTTGGAAAATTCTATGCCAAAAGTGATGAGGGAATCGTTCTGGGATATTCATCACAAAGCAAAGACTACAAAGTATACAACAAAAGAACTAAATGTGTTGAGGAAAGTATACATGTAATCTTTGATGAATCTCACCACCTATGTGAGAAAGGTTCACATGATAAGATGGATCAAGATGGAGATCAGTCAATTGTTCCTGGAGAAGTCATTGACATGGCAAATGGAAAGGCTGACATGATGAGTCATGACAATGAGTCAAATGATGATGGTGCAGATGTATCTCCAACTGATGTGGAGGAATTAGGTCCCTCAATCACAATAATTGAAGTTGAGAACAAAGTGGTGGATGTTGTCCAAGGAACTCCAGATCCTGATCTGAGAACCGAATCTCACGTCAACCAAGGATCACATTTAGAAGTACCTGGATCCTCTCACAATGAGATTCAAGTGTCTAACTGGAAGCACAAAATTTCACACCCTCTTCAAAATGTGATCATCCCTCTAGACTCAGGGATTCAAACTAGATCAAAGTCAAGAAATTCACTTGCCTTCTCAGCATTTCTCTCTCAAATTGAGCCCAAAAATATCAAGTAAGCATTGAAAGATGTTGACTAGATTACGGCTATGCAAGAAGAGCTCTATCAATTTGAGAGGAACGGTGTATGGCACTTGGTTCTTAGACCTGCTGACAGAACTGTCGTAGGAACCAGGTGGGTATATAGAAACAAACTTGATGATTTTGGAAACACAACAAGAAATAAGGCAAGGCTAGTAGTTCAAGGCTACAACAAGAAGAAGGAATTGACTATGATGAAACATTTGCTCTAGTTGCTCAAATGGAGGCCATCAGAATCCTCCTTGCCTTTGCATCTTATATGGAATTCAAATTGTTTCAAATAGATGTCAAAAGTTCATTTCTGAATGGTTTTCTGAAAGAAGAAGTTTTCGTCAAGCAACCACCTGGTTTCGAGTGTCATGAGCATCCTAAGCACGTCTTTAAACTTGACAATGCTTTATACGGACTGAAGCAGGATCCTCGCGCATGGTATGGAAGGTTGTCCAAATTTCTTCTAGAAAAGGGCTTTACAAGAGGAAAAAATGATAACACCTTATTTCTAAAGAAACGAGGAAGGAACATGCTCATTGTGCAAGTTTATGTTGATGATATTATCTTTGGAGCAACAAATGACTCTCTGTGTGAGGAATTCGCAAAGCTAATGGGAAGTGAGTTTGAAATGAGCATGATGGGGGAATTGAATTTCTTCTTGGGTATACAAGTCAAGAAATCTCCTAAGGGCACAATGATAAGTCAACAGAAGTATATCAACGAGCTTCTGAAGAGACTTAAAATGGAAAGCTCAAAAATCATTGATTCTTTCATTGCCACTGCCACTCATCTGTACATGAATGAACCTGGTTCTCTTGTGAAATGAGACCATGTATAGAGGTATCATTGAGTTACTCATGTATCTCACAGCAAGTAGACCAGATATCATTTTCAGTGTGGGACTTTGTGCCAGGTTTCAATCTAATCCAACGGAATCCCATCTAAAAGGTGCTAATAGAATCCTGGTGTGTTTTCTGAGTGCGTGCCCTTACTATGTGACAACACTAGCGCTCTCAACATGAAAAAAAATCTAGTTCAACATAAGAGAACAAAGCATATCGATGTGCGACATCATTTCCTCAGAGACACTGTTGAAAAAGGGCTTATCTACATGAAGTTTTGTAGCACAGAAGATCAAATTGTAGATACATTCACCAAAGCACTGAGCAGAGAGAATTTTGAAAAGAATCGCTTGGCACTAGGGTTGATAAAGTCAAGCTGAGGACTTGGTCCCTCGTTGATTGGATATGAAAGAAATGAACAAGTAAAATAGCTAAAAAGTGTTTTCTGGAAAAGTCTAACTCATATCTATACCGTTGCAAGTAGACACGCATGACGATTACATATCAAACAAGTAGTTAATGGTACTGCACTTTGGTTAATGGATGAGGCTCGCATTTACAAAATCTGTCAGGGAACCTAGTTCCTTTGGCCACAGGTTAGTAGTTCCTCTGCACTCTCATGCACAACCTTTTAACGTCTAAAAAAGTTCCATGTCATTAGATGATAATTTTTTTTTCTTTCGTTTTTTAACCCAAGCATCCTACCCGTTATAAAACGACCGGTTTACCCAAAAAATTAATACACGTTCCTAACCGATCATTCACCCCTTTTTAATAAATCCAAACATTGTCATTCTCATAACTATTCACATCACAATCCAAACTTCCCCTTTTTCCTCAACAACCAAACATCTTCTTCCATAAATCCTCACTCCACTCCACCATGTCTGAGAATCTTGAAGCCAAAAATGCTCCCAGCATCGTCCCCGTTGCGTCTTCACTTGTTGAAGTAACAGTGATAGAGTCTACGGCCCATACGCCACCAAGTCCAAACCCTAAGCAAGAGTCACAACTACTCATTGCTTATTCCCCAACCCAATCAAGTAATTGTCTCATCGGAGTCGCAAAACTTCAAATCCCTAGAAGTTTGTGGCTACAACTCTCTTTATGCCTCACCGAAAAAAATGGTCGAAGAAGATACAGTAGAGGGAGAAGAAAATCAAGAAATTTCTAGTTTTCCAGTGGAAGAAAGCTATGAGAAACAGCAAAGTGTGGGTCGTAATAGTAACGATTCAGCAATGACTACCCCAGATCTTGATTTGAGTGCCGCTGATTCTACAGATAATGCTCTTCCTATGTCTTCTAATTTCAGTTTAGGGCTGCACGAACAAGAGATTATAGAGAATATGTTGTTAATAGCTGCTGATAGAAGTTTGGTTGGTGGTTATGAGGGTGTCTCTGAAACCATTGGGTCTCAAGGGGAAGGTGATAACAGATAGAGGGTAAGGAACTGGTTCCTGTCGAAAATTTGGCACCTGGCAGTACTACTGAGGAACCTCATGAGGGACCTGATCCCTCAGCCCAAGAGGAGCCCTCTCCTCCTACTTGGATGGAAACCCTGTTCTTCAAAAGAACCCCAGGTCAGTACTGATCTCGCTCCCTGTCCTCATTTCTATAATGAGCCATTGACTATTGTTGCTCCTGAGATGCGCTCTTTGTCCGAGGAAGAGAATGAGGATAGTGAAGAAGACTATGACGATGTGTGTCTTGCGAGCTTTATTAGTTCTAGGAGTAAAAGGGAAACTCCCAAACTGCCCACTCCGAAAAACACCTACTACTAGGCTGCAAAAGAAGGAATCTCTTGAGTCAGTGCTAAATAAAAGTAAGGAAGAAATGAAGAGGATGATGTCGATGAAGGGTGGTAAGTTAGTACATGACGAGGTAGTTTCTACAGATCTTGTGGTAGATGTTGATGACGAGGTGGATGAGGAACCTAGTCCATTAATTCGTAAATCCTCCAAAAACAACTGATGTTCAAAAATCTGGAAAAGAGTCATGTATGAGTGTGATGGATGTTAGCAACATTGAGGTGAAAAAGTCTGGTGAGAAAGTTGCTGAAGAGTCTGTTGAGAAGGTATCTGACAAGGTGTCTAAGAAATCAGTGTATAAGAATAATGTTTCTAAGAAGGTGTCTAAGAAATCTACTGAGAAAGGAAAAGGTGTACGAAAATCAGTGAAAAGAAAGGTTGGCTCCAATGAGGGACCTGGTTCCTCGAAAAAGGCCAAGGTTAGTGTGACTAAGGATGTTGGACGGGAAAATCTGAGAAATCAGAAGGTGCTGTGGGGAAGAAAATTTTCCCCTGATATTATTGACATGACAGGAATGCGACAACTGGTTGAAATTTGTGAATTTCAACAGCGGACACATCTGCTCACACATGAGAGTCTTAAGATGTATGAGGCAGAGATACAAAGTTTTATGCCGATTTGTTCAGTGTTGAGGATGATAACATCTGCTTTAATGTAAATGGGGTTGACTTTTTGATGGATGAGGATGTGTTGGGAACCATCTTCGGAGTGCCTACAGATGGTATATCCTCCATTTAAGGAACTTTCCCTTCAAACTTTAGAAATGCCATTTTGAAGGATGATGCAGTACAGCAGGGGGAACGGGTACACAAGAAGGCCCTCCTTCCAGTGTACCAATTGCTATTTGAAATGGTGAACAAAGTGTTGCTCCCTCATGCAGAAAGGCGTTCCATTACATCACGAGCAGACTTGTTCCTCATGGAAGCACTGGATGCATACTCCACTATAAATCTGCCAGGAATCATGATTGAGGACATGAAGAAAGTTGTAGATTGCAAGGATGGTAATAATGGGCTGCCCTAAGGGTTTCTTCTCACCAAAGTATTTGAGTTCTTCAAAGTTCCCCTGCGAAAGGCCACGGTGGGTACTCGCAAGCAGAGTTTCTCCAAACCACCTTAGAAGAGTGTGAGTGCATCGATAAGAAAGGAGGGGTTGGTAGCAATTCCACTATCTCTCAGCTGATTAAAGCTCAGAATATCGCCAATGAAGAGATAAGGAAATTGAAGGAAAAAAATGTTATCCTTAAGGGTCAGCTTAGTCAGGACCAGGAGGCACTTGGTTCCAGTAGCTCACAAAGCGCAGAGGTTGCTCGCCTGACCGAAGAAAATGTTGATCTCAGGAAATAGGTCGAGGACCTGAAGAAGAGGTTGCTTAACGAGCAAGTGTCAGCAAATGCTCGAATGGACATCCTCCTTAGAACCCTTGCTTATTCCTTTGCATCCAATGCTCCCCCTTCCAGTGCTCCTTAGAGTCGTTCCCTTCCAAGTGTCAAGTTCAAGTTGTATGTCCCTTGTTTTGGTTTCCCGTGTTTAGATGTATTTGATGACTGGTACCTTTTTGTTGTTTTTATTTTATTGGTGATTGTGTAACAATGGAACTGCTCCCTGTTTATTTCCAAAATTAGTGAATATCTCGTCATTTTGTTATGTATACCTTGCTCTTCTGCTCTGTTTTTAGTCATGCTTTTGTGCACACATGTGGTGTGAGTTAACCAAGCTAGACTTCTTTTTGCTTTTTGCCTGCTACTGATCTTTTTATGATGCCAAAATGGGAAAAATTAATTGAGGGGGGACAAGAGGGGGAACATGTTTAGGGGGAATACAGGAAATGCGTATGATATTCTGGTTCTCGGGGGGGGGGGGGGAATTCAATATTAAGTTTTTCTTACTAAAAAAGGGGGAAATTAAAAG